>JASDQU010105499.1:16373-33347 GCA_032191745.1 Picea mariana | reverse complement strand
TTTGCAAAGACCCTTATTTTTGAATTTGTAAAGAACTATTTCAGAACTACCTTAATTGAGAAGTCATGTTTAGGACCTGAGACAAGTTTATGTTCATTTTCCATCAAAAGCGTGTGTGATTGGATCCAAAGAAGAATTATTTCTGATTTTATCTCATGAATGGATTTTTTAATGACTAAGAGCCTCTGAATATGTTGATAAGTTATCTAATTCAATATTTTTATAGTTCTTGTCTTTAATGATGAAAATTAAATCATTGTGTTAATGTGTGATCAATGATTAGAACTTATGAAACTATTTTTATTGCCATCGTTTATTACATGTATGTTTTCTTTTGATAATTGTATCTCATTCAATGGTTGGAACACCAACATGTTAATGTATTAGTACTAGGTTTGTCATAGGTGTAAGAATCATTGTTTGCATGCTTGAGCACGAGGGTTATCCCAAGCTTATCCTTCTTCAGTAGTTAAGCATTTCCCCTTTGTTACTCAACTAGTTTATACCAACATTTATCTTGTATCGTTCCCACCTATAAGAGAAAATTCAAAAAGAGAACATTCAAACTAAAGGAGGAGCTTTCACAAGAAGACATCCTATTAATCACTACATAAAACCCATAGATTAATTGGTCGGATCGCAAGATCCGGAGAACCATTCCACCATTAAACACTACAGAGTCTAATTGGGCCTTGGTGGCGGGTTTGGTTCCTACTATTGAGTTAAAGGGATTTAGGACCCCTCAACAGAATTGGCACTAGAAGGAGGGTTGAAAAATGAATGGCTGACAATATTTTTGACATAATATTTCACACAACATGTAGATTCCAAACAAACTACATGCATGGCTATTCATTCTCAAGACAACCCACACACACTGAGTACTCCTGAAATGAGTAACTCACCCCAGTAAGAGGAAGAACATCTATTCTCTAAAATACCTTACGCTCTTCCTCACGAGGAGTTGAACTAGTTCAGAATAATCATAAAAGCTTACGCCTGACAAATCGGAGAACTGCCCTTAGCTCCGTTACTTCCTCATAGAAAACAAGTAAGCACACCAGTGGTCAATACCCCCGACCAGGTTTTCATTCACACAGTAGAAGAACTGCTAGATTTTTCTCTCACCGAATTCGAACATCCTCTTAATCTAATCCCCGAAACACCAACCGGTAACTGCTTTGAGCCCGACAATTTTCCGACAAGGAAGGGTTTAACTCAGAATGCTCAGTTTCAGGATTAGACGACATGGAAGATAACAATGATTATAATGAAGAAAGGGGAAACCCACCTCATAATAATCAACCGTGGTTGGTCGAAGATGCTCTGGCCATCCCTAGATGAGTACATAACCTTCCCCGATATTCAAAAAAGTTACTCCCTAAATTTGACCCTGAAACCTCAGGATTGCCTGAAGACCATATCAAAAAATTCATACTAGCTGTCGGACTGATGAATATCCAAGATGAAGACGTAGTATGTAGGATTTTCCCCTATACTTTTGAGAATTCATCATCCAAGTGGTATTTAACTTACTTGTAGGGTCCATAACTAGTTGGATGAAGTTTCAAAAGGATTTTCTAGATAAATTTGCAAAAGAAACCACTGCAGGAGCTTTGATGGCCAAGTTGTTCACCTCGACCATGAGTTCAAAGGATAAAGGTTAAAGACTTTAATCAACGGTTCACTACTATCCTAAACAAATTTCAACCCAAATCTAAACCCACTTAGGAGTTGCAAATCAAAGTATATGCTAATGCTCTCCCAACTTCTATTTCCATGTTTGTGAAGAGGGCTGGCAAAACAACCTTAGCTGAGAATTTTGAAGAAGCAAAAACAATAGAATTCCAAATGAAGGGATGTAAAGAAGGCCAGGTCTCATTATTTAAGAAGGAAGTTCAACCTCCTCCCAGGAGAGGAATCCTGTTGGCTAGACCCCCAGGGAAACAAACAAAACAAGGTCCTAAAAAGAGAAGTGGAGACATAGAAGACCTACAACGCATGGTTAAGAAGTTGTCAGATGAAATCATAGACATGAAATGAAATGCAGGGGAGAGAAACCAAGGCCAGAGGCCCTATAAACCTTTTTTCAAAAGAAATCCATCGTTCAAAGCAATTGAACCTCCCCCATCCAACTGGAAAATGTAGCATTCGACTCTTTCTGTACATATCACTAAGAGAAAACTCTGAAAGAGACTACCCACAATGGGTGCATGCCATGAATTTGATGGCCAACCGGTTTCTAGATGAGGTTTCCTTAACCGAAAAATCATGCGGCTTAGTTATGAATATTGCTAAGTAAGAAGAAGTTGATCCACCAAAAGATGCAAACATGATGATATGGGACCCTGACCTACCAATTCCTTCTGATGGCCTATTTGGGGTTCAAGAACCACCCGCAGAGGTCTTGATTGTGAAAACACAAAGTAGGGGTCAACTTGTCTCAAAAGACCTTACTACAACCCAAACTTTGGGAGGAAAACCAATGCCCGATCACCCGAAAGCACCTTTTGTCCTTCGAAGAAATCCTATAAACAACCATACACGAGAATCACCCAAGCTAGACTACAATATAGTAGAAGATTTGAAAAGGTTGAAGACAAATATATCGATCACGGACATGTGTAGAATCCCTCAGCAAAAGGAATTTCCATTACAAGCATTGAAGTCAGTGGAAAATACTAGAACAAGCACTGACCAAGGAGAAAATCCATCCCTCTGAGATCTAAGAAATAAACCAACTGTGAACGCCTGCTCTGAAGATAAGAAGGGAAATCCTTTTGTCCCACCATTCCTTTTGACATTTGAAGTCTTCAATAGAAACCTCCATAACTGTCTGTTTGACTCAAGAGAATCCTCTAATGTTATGCCATTGTCTATATGCAAAAAATTAAATGCAGTCCCTCTCAAAAGCGATAAACATGTGATACAACTAGAAAAAACCTAGGTAAAGGTCACGAGAAAGCTCAAAGATGTAATGATCAGAATGATTCCTCACCCGAAATTTCTTCAAGTAATTGAGATCATTGTACTAGATATCCTAGAACCTTATGGATTGCTACTGAGTCGATATTGGTTCGAGAAGTTAAACATATAATTTAGTATAGACTGGTCTCACCTTTGGCTGCCATTAAAGGGACACACGAATATGATCAAGATCGATAGAGAAAGATATCTAAAACATACTGTCATCAACCTATAAACCCTTAACAAACCCTCATCGACGGATTTCCCCATGCTAGGAACTTATTCCTGTGACTTCGATTTCGAGAATTTCTCCCCCCTCTCATATGATGTTCCTCTTACTCAAAACTTTGAAATGATTTTTCAAGAAAATTTTCCAACGATGGTGGAGGAAACCCTCTTCTGTCAGGAACTGGTGTTAGAAACCACAAAACACATAGGAGGAAAGGAGGAAAGTGGTAGAAAAAGGGAAGCTGATGGTTTTTTCTCACAAATTTGGACCTTATACTTTGATGGATCTAAATCGCAAGAAGGGTTAGGGGCATGGTGCATCCTCATTGATCCAAAAGGTAAATGAAATTTCCTGTCCTGTAGACTAGAATTTGAATGCACAAACAACACCACCGAGAATGAAGCTGTAGTACAAGGGATAAAGAAATCCATAGACTTAAACGTTAAATAATTGAAGGTTTTCAGAGATTCTGAAATCATCGTTAGACAAGTAAGGAACACTCTACATTGCAACTCTCCCCACCTGAGGAATTACCAACAATAAGTGCACATACTAATAGAAAATTTTGAAGCCTTCAACATTAAAATGATCCCCAGAACAAAGAACACTCTTGCTGATTCTCTGGCCACCACTGCCTGAAGGCTATCACCTCTAGAAGACTTTGAAGCTTCCTGGTTCATTGTGGAGGTACTCTATAAACCATCAATGCCCAACAATATTTCTAATTGGAAGGTATTTGAAGGAGATGAACAAATCATAAACTTTTTGACCAATCAGGATAATTTTCAAGACTTGGGTATTGACGATGAAGTATTTAAGGAACAATTAGCAGAAACAGATCCTCATATAGATCAACTGATCGACAAACCAAGGTCTCACATGATACTAAAAGGGGTAGCCAATTTATAAAACCTTTTTGACTTAAGGGAAATATTCAAAGGGTAAATGAATATAAAGACGAGGAGTTCCTGTCCCATGTACGAAACTATAAATCTAGGAACCCCGAAAAACTCCAAGAATATAAATCTTGGCAAGACATTATCTAAAGAGGAAAGGAAGGCCCATCTCAAAATTTTCAGACAATATCAAGATGTCTTTGCATGGTACTACCGAGATATGAAAACTTATTATACTCGCATCATTCAACACACAATCCCATTAAAGCTCGGAGTGAAACCCTTCCAACAGAAGATCAAGAAGTACCAACCATCCCTGGAGCCTCTCATGTGTCAGGCGTTAAAGAAATTACTAGATTCTACGATTATCTTCCAGGTTAGACACTCTGCATGGGTAACAAATTTGGTTCATGTGAGGAAAAAGTCTAGGGAGATCCGCTTATGTGTAGATTTCAGAAACCTCAACAGAGCTTCAGAAAAGGAAAACTACCCAGTCCCACCAATGGAGCAACTTTTACAGACCGTGTCTAGCTCTGAGATTTTCTCCCTGCTGGATGGGTTTTCAGGTTACAATCAAGTTCTAGTTTCAGAGGAAGACCATTTTAAAACTACCTTTCAAACCAAGTGGGGAACCTTTGCTTATAAACACATGCCCTTTGGGTTAATCAATGTAGGGGCAACCTTCCATAGGGCCATGGATGTAGTGTTTCGAGGACTAATCAACAAATGTGTAGTAGTCTATTTGGACGACATGACTGTGTATTCAAAGAACAGATAAGATCAAATCCAACACTTAACCCAAATTTTCGAAAGGTGTAGGAAATACGGTATATCATTAAACCCTAAGAAAACTATTTTTGGTGTCGAGGAATGTAAATTGCTAGGTTATATTATATCTCAAACATGAATTAACATAGACCTAGAACACATTAGGGCTATAACTCAGCTTCCATTACCCCACAATGAAAAGGCTATGCAATCTTTCTTTGGGAAAATCAATTTTGTGAGGAAATTCACCTCCGATTTCACTGAAACTTTCAATCCCTTACAAAAATGATTCGCAAAGATGTTGAATTTAAGTGGGATGATGAACGAAAAAGTGCTTTAAGCAATATTAAGGTTGCAATATCTCAAGCCCCAGTGTTGTGAAGTCCCAACTTTAGCAAAGATTTCTTCCTCTACACTTTTGCCTCCGACCAATCTTTAGCTGTAGTACTGACTCAGAAGGATGATGAAAACAATGAGGCCCTGGTCTCATTTATGACCACTAATCTCCAAGGGGTCGAACTAAATTACCTTTCTATAGACACACAGGCTTATGCAGTATACAGGGCAGTGAAACACTTCATATCTTACATCTTAAAGAACCATACCAAAGTCATCATGCCTCAGCCTGTAGTCCGATCCCTATTCACTGAACAAGAGATGGGGGAACGAAGAGGAAACTGGATGGTAGTAGTCCAAGAACGTGATCTAGATATAAAACCTGCCAAACTGGTTGAGGGACAAGGATTATGCAAACTGGCGGCTGAAGCCTAGGACCAAGTAAATGAAGACCTCGGATGGGAGAATGAA
The DNA here is from genome assembly GCA_032191745.1 of Picea mariana. Taxonomy (NCBI): domain Eukaryota; kingdom Viridiplantae; phylum Streptophyta; class Pinopsida; order Pinales; family Pinaceae; genus Picea; species Picea mariana. Next base: position 27,680 of record JASDQU010105499.1, on the reverse strand, counting down.
TTGGAATTATGGTGTGGTGAATCTTCATACGTCTCCCCAGGGAAAGAGTCCTTGTATGAAAAACTGAATTATCTCCTGCATCACGGGACTTGCCCAAAAAACCTAAATCCTAAGGAAAGGAGGGCCCTTAGGTTAAAATCAACACAATATGGCCTCATAAATTCGGTACTCTTCCATGTTAATTATGATGGGGTAATTTTAAGATGTCTCGAATGCAAAGATGTAGACAAGGTTATGAAGGAGCTCCATGATGGTCCTGTAGGTGGACATTTCGCAGGAAACACCACTGCTCACAAAATACCGAGAGATGGCTATTATTGGCCTAATATGTTTAGGGATTCTCACACATACGCTAGAAACTGTAAAACTTGTCAAATAAGCGTGTTGAGGGAAAAGAGAGCAACTGTCCCACTCCAACCTGTGGCCGTTTCCAGGCCATTCGAGCAATGGGGGTTAGATATCATATGATAAATTACATCGATTTCTTCAAAACAACATAGATACATAGTGACTACCATAGAATATTTCACGAAATGGGCAGAGGCCATCCCTTTGACTTATGTAAATGAAAAGGTGGTGATCCAATTCATAGAACAACAATTGATTACCAAGTTCGATATGCCTTCTGTCCTTGTTTTTAATAATGTCGCTTACTTTTATTCCACCCTATTAATAGATTTTTCTCTAGACAAAGGAATCATATTTAGATTCTTTGCAAACTACTATCCACAAGGGAACATAGTGGCATAATCAACCAATAAGAACCTAGTGAGGATATTAAAGAAAACAATTGCAGAAAACCAGAGGAATTAGCACAGTTCACTTCATAATTCCTTATGGGTTGATAGAGTAACACCCAAAGAAGCTATAGGGACTTCCCCATACTTTTTGGTATACAGACAAGAATCCATTCTCTCGAACAAGCTATATCTTCTATCTCTTCAGCTTGCTCAGGATTTTAGAGGACAACCCTCATCAATTATACAACAAAGAATTGATACCCTCCTCATGCCAGAGGAAGAGAGGGAGAAAGAAAAATCGAAGTTCATATCTCATCAACAAATAGTTAAAAGGTGGTTTGATAAGCATAAGGCCAAAGAGAATAATTTTGAAGTAGTAGACTTAGTCCTAAAATGGGACAGAGAAAACGAGCTGAAGGGAAAACATTCAAAGTTTTAGAATCTATGGCTTGGGCCTTTTCAAGTAGCCGAGAAAATTGGGGTAGGCATGTATCTATTGAAAAATCTGAGGGGGGAACCTGACGCCCTCCTGGTGAATGGCCAAGCCCTAAAAAAATATTTTTATTAAAAAAAAAAATGTGTGTGTGTTTTCATGATGTTTTGTTTTTAGGTAGGCTAATTGCAAAGTGCATTTTTGTTTCTGTTTCTTGCTATAGTACTTCTGTGCTTTTGAAGATTGTGTTTAGCAAAACATTGGTTGACCTCAAATCATGTGATATGAAGAACTTTGTTCCTGATTCATCACTTACATACAATACAAGAAGCGTTGAGAGACGTGTGATTGTTTTGAAGGGTTTTCTATCTAACCTGTGCAGATGAACAACCTTGGAAAAATGATGAAGTGTCTACTTGGTGGTTTGGTAAAACCATAAGGGAAAGGTGGTAAACTAGAAAGGACTACATGTACCTCAAGAAAGAGCTAGCAAAAAATTCACCTTAACCATCTCATTTTGCAAATAATAGACGTCCTCCTATCCCACTCTCTGAGGGAATTCTGCTGAAATAAAATCAATTATATCAAATGAGTGTAAAGTAGGAGAGGGTATGCATATAACTCTGCCAGGGCTATGGACACTCGCTGGCAGCGGAGCAAGGTTTGTGACGTTGAGGTGACTCTGCCGGGACTATGGACGCTCGCTGGCAGCGGAGAAACACCGTAGCAAGTGAATGATTATAACTAAAAGGCATGGTGCCAGTGAATTCTTTACTCGACTCTTGTCAAAGAGGGCATGAGTTAGGGTTACAAGAAACAAAGACGGAATAAAGGTTGGAACCCTATAAGCAGACCTGGATGCATCAACTAGGGAATTTCAAATGCAAGGATAAAAGAAGCTTTGATTAAAAACCAGTTAACTTCTTAACCAACTTTTTCATCAGCTAAGCCCGAGGTAGGAACAGAGATTCTGCTTTCGCCCAGTAAGTCACCATTTGTTGAGCACTCAACACATGCTAAAAAGCCTTTATCAAATTTTTTACTTTTTTGGGTACCACTTGATCTTTTGCACTATCTGATTCGATTTCATTTTAGGAAATGTTTTTCCTTTTGTTATTTTCATGACTCTCATCACCTATTCAGGTTTTCTTGAACTTATGAAACTCCATGACTAAAAATACCTTAACACTTGAATAAAGAATCGACAGCCAGACACTTCACCCAACACACTTAGGTTCGACATCGAAAGGAATTCAAAGAAGAAAAATGAACCACTTGGGAAACCATAGTCGTTGAGCGCCGATCTCCATCGACATCGGTAGAAGGAATTTTTGGTTTGCGTTAATTTTTTTGCATAAATATATCACCAATAGTCGATTCCCCTTTGACATCGGTAAAAGATGGAGAGGAAAAACATTAATGAAGAACGAAAATATATCGCCGATAGTCGATGCCTGACCTGCTTTATCGGAATCGGGGAAAACCTAGAAGGATCAAAACAAAAATTTTGACCACGATAAAAGATATCCCCGATCTGCGATCCTCGATGCGTTTTTGGCATTGAGACTTTTTCAAGGGTGCCGATCCAAAAGGACTTTGATAGGTTTATCGCCAATCACATATCCTAAACACTTTTTTCAGCAATGACAAGCTAAGGTTTGTTTTAGAATGAATAACTTAAGGAAGGTCCCAAATTCGATTAATACAAGTGAATTAAGTAACTAGTCTCCAACACCATGTGTCTTTTCCAGGTAAGAGGTTCGTACGATGTAGTTCTATCCCAAGTCATTCTTGGTTCCCTAGGTCTGAGTCACACCTTCGAGTCAGCTTTTCTGCATCAACATTGTACGGTAAGATCAATCGGTATCGAATATTTTTGCAGGCGAATATCAACAAAAAATTTCGTAGCACAACCCCAATCCTCAATCCACCCATTGAAATAGTGACACGATGTGACATTTTAGCATTAGATACGATCAAATTTTGAGCATTTAAGGAGATAATTAATACCTGATCTTGCATTAGTTGCTACCTTGTGCGCCAATCAAAACAACCATTTAAAATCACCGATAGACCACATCACCACCCACGCCTTCGCTGTCAACCCATGATGAATTTAAGTTCTAGAGATTCGGTGGCATATTTATTGAAAATTCACTCATAACTTGAATTGAATCGCTGATGCGACACGGTAAGATCTTTCTTGTTTAAAATCTCTTGAGCCGTTGTGAACAAAATCATTCTGCACATAAGAGAATTCTAGAGCGTCCGAAGGAGCAAGATGAACAACTCGAAGGCTGTATCAACCTCGTGATTATCAAAATAACGAGATTTAAACAAGCTTCAAAGGTATGTATCCAAGTCTATAAATTTTACATGGCTATAATTTATATGTATTTATCCGGTTTTTTCACAGTCTCTGAAATTTTTCTTAAGTTTCAGAAACAATGTCGTCGAGAAAGCCAACCACTAGACGCTCACTGAGAGAACCAAAGCTAAAAGAACCAAAGACATGCAAAGGTTCTTCTCCAGGAACCATGAGGCAATTGGAGTACATCCCTAGGCCGGAGCTTGTCGTCAAGACAATAATGAAAAAAGTTTATATCCAGCTTCCGACCTTTGGTGATACAGATGCAAGAACCGTGTCCAAGATGACACTCCCACAGTGGGGGGATCTCTTTAAAAGGATTATCCAAGAAGAATACCCAGAATATGTCCCACACAGTGATACAAACGTAAGGGCACTCAACGACCAGATGTTCTCAAACATTCGATGACCGTATCTACACATGGTGGCAAGAAAAAGCCCCATTTTTCCCTACATAGAGGTCTTGAAGTGGCTCATCAACTACACAGACACACATAAATGTTTAATCAATGATGAAAATGGTGGGTGTGTCGAATGTTTCATCCTGGTAGAAGTTCATAAATATTACAAAGTCAGAGACCTAGAGGAGATGCTAAACACAAACTTCATGGTGAAGTTCTACGAACACCACGACACCAGTCGGGTTATGGGCTCATGGTGGAGGGAGGACAAGAAGTTTACCAACCGGTGCACTGGCTGGTATGGGATGGTTAACTTGAGGGAGCCATATGTCTATTTGATGGCTCTCATCTGCCGATTATACATAGAGAAATATTACTCTAATTTTTCAGAGGCATGGATGCCTTTGGCATACACAACTGCGATCATCGGGTGCAGCTTCAAATGGGGAGAAATAATCTCCAAGAAACTAAGCATATGTGTGCAGCAGGCTCAGACGTCGAAGAAAGGGGAAGCACCAAATTTTTACATGGCTTTATACCTACTCGATGTAATGTGTGCTAGGAACATCTTTGTCGACATGAATCTAAGCTAGCATCTTCTAGAGCTCTTGGTCCATGTCTACTTTAGCATGCTATGGGAAAATAGGTATAATAAATCATACTCCCTCATCCACGATGAATTCATCGCTCGAATTTATTTTATTCTTTTTAAGAAGGAATGCCCAAGGCTATCGACGACAACCAAGAAAATGATATCCAAGGTAGGCCATTGGTATTTGGACGAGATCGCCACCTACATCAGAGTGTTTAGGGCCAATGGAGCACCAAATCTCCTACCAAATCATGTCCCATACCAACTCATCGTAGGAGAAATATGTTATCAGACCATCTTGCAAGGCTATAATGCCACCCTAGTCAAAGACAAGAAATGAGCTTTCATACCCTACGATTTCCATGTAGGGTTCTATTTGGTAAAGGATACTGCTCAAGTCAAACAAGAAGGGCTGAGCCAACTCGAATTAATATTCCTGACAGTTCAATTCCGCAAACATGATCCAAAGGGCTTGGTTCTACAACATACTTCACAAGTGTCATCCTGCTGGCCGTATGCTCATGATAAGTTCGAAGATGAATTCTTCACAGAGAACGCCCAAGACTGGGATGAGGTGGTGCAAAATATGGCCGACCCAAAAAATGACTAGGTTCAAGGCCATGAACATGGATGAACATGAGACAACAATAGAGTAGTTAGATCAAGAGGGCCTTAGATCTAGGGAAGAAATCAGAGCGACATAGGCAACAAAGATGTAGAACAAGGGATTGTCTTTGAAACCAGAGGCACACACAAAGGGATTTCTCCTAATGTAACAAGAAAATAGAGTAATTGATTAATTGCAGAATAATATGGACCTCGTAGAGATGACAAGGTTTCCTGTCGACAACCCAATCGAAAGCCAGGAAGGACCAAGCGACCCAGAGCCGATAAAAATTGGAGAAACCACAGGGTTGGATAACCTTGAAGTTTTAATGCCACAGGTTGAATCACCAGGAGGGTTTCAACTCAGCCCAGGATAGCAAGGACATCAGGGACAAAAAGTGCACCAAACCCCCTACATGACTTAATAATGATCTATGATGATGATGAGAGTTGAGAGGTTTCCCTGGTGACTCTGGTATAGATCACAAAGGAAAAGGGACCCGAGAAAGCATCTTCCCCAACTCCCGATGCTCAAATTCAAATCCTTTCACATAGTTATCAAGAGGTCTAAAGTGTCTTAGGCACTGAGATACTTGATGCACCAGAGACCCAAGTGGACATCTTGAAGGACGGGCTAGGGTCGGGCGAACAAGAAGAAGAAATTCCACAGGAGGAAACCGACATCTAAACAACTGATTATCAAGTAAGTACCAAGCCTGACCCTGATGCATCATCTTCAAATGATACTTTACCTCCCGATGAGAAACAACCAGAGGCCAAAGTTTTGGAACACACAAAAGAGGTTCAAGAACCCAACCTTGAACCAATTTACACCATCAGGATCCTGGGAAACACGCTTACTTGGGGAGAGAAAAAAATCCCTGAACCCGTGGATGAGGTCGCCGATATACAAGCCATTGCCTATGACCGAAAGAGAAAATCCATCATGAAGAGAACCACCAAGAAGAGGGGGATTACTCTTGATAGCTCCATCCTCATCACCACAGAGGAAAAATTGATTAGAATGGAGCATGCTGAGATGTTTGAGCTTATTGACGCAGAGATGGAAATCACATATGCCACCCTGGATAGAGCGAGGAAGTATGAAGAGGAGTTGGCCACTGTACTGAAGGAGTTGGAGCATCTATGCCATTTGGAGAAATATTTTCAAGACTCCACACAGGCCACAATGTTCTTGAGGAGTGAATTCGAGGATGCCTACAATAAATTTACAAACAAGTGGCACCTTTTCACTGCAGGGATAACCGATTTCCAAGAAGACACCCTCATGGCGCTGGTGACATGAAAGAATATGGAAATATGGTATGAGAAAGTAAACCAAGCAGTGGAAAGGATCAATTACATCAACGCGGTTCAACATGGCCGAGACGTTGAAGAGCACGACATTCGGGTACTAAGGGATAGGAACATAGACCACATAAAGAAGTCAACCAAATACTGGGTGAAAATGGCCCATGAACCTCATAAGGAAATCCAAGAGAAATGGGTCGAGTGAGAAAAGAGTTGGACCAAGATAAATCGAGCGATGAGAGACACCGACTTTCCATAAGTCGACACACCCAATGAATTTGTTGACTTGCATGACATAGTCAAACTACATGATGACCAAGACTCATCGTGGGCCGTGGATATAGAAAAGGTGGCGAACAGGGCACCAGGTCAAGTACAACAGTTCATGGAGCACCAGATCAAGGCTTAGACAATGTTACAACAATTAAGTGCTAGAGTATTCAAGTATCGAGCATGGGCAGTGGAGATAAAGGAGATCCTTTCGGCCCCAATGGACCAACACAGATTCCCATATGCCAACACATGCGAGGATCTCTTCGTCAAATGGTCGGAGTACGAGAAGAGTCAAACACTCAAGTGAAACCATTTGATGACTCTTAGAAGACTGAGAGATGAAAGTGCCATGTGGCGATGTTTTGTTTTACTTAACTTGCACTTTTGATAGTTATTTTTAGTTAATAATCTTTTATAAATAAAAGGATCAACCTTTTAGAAGAGGTTGACGGTTTTTGCAAAGACCCTCATTTTTGGATTTGTAATGAACTATTTCGGAGCTACCTTAATTGATAAGTCCTATTTAGGACCCGAGACAAGTTTATGTTCATTTTTCATGAAAAGCATGTGTGATTGGATCTGAAGAAGAATTATTTCTGATTTTATCTCATGAATGGATACTGTAACGAGTAAGAGCCTCTGAATATGTTGATAAGTTATCTAATTTAATATTTTTATAGTTTCTTGTCTTTAATGATGAAAAGTAAATCATTGTGTTAATGTGTGATCAATGATTAGAGATGAGGAAACTATTTTTCTTTCCATCATTTATTACATGTATGTTTTCTTCTGATAATTATATCTCAGTCAATGGTTGTAACACTAACAGTTTAACATATTAGTACTAGGCTTGTCATAGGTGTAAGAATCATTGTTTGCATGCTTGAGCATGAGGGTTATACCAAGCTCAACCTTCTTCAGTAGTTAAGCATTTCCACTTTGTTACCCAGTTGGTTTATACCAACATTTATCTTGTATTGGTCCCACTTATAAGAGAAAATGCAAAAAGAGAATGTTCAAACTGAAGGAGGAGCTTTCACAAGAAGACATCTTGTCAATCACTACGTAAATCCCCTCGATTAATTGGCTGGATCACAAGATCTAGAGAACCATTCCACCATTAAACACTGTAGAGTCTAATTGGGCCTTGGTGGCGGGTTTGGTTCCTACTATCGAGTTAAAGGGATTTAGGACCCCTCAAAAGGTCCTAACATCTGATGTAGGCTTCCTTCAACTTTGTAGCTTCCTAAGCTGCAGGTATCCTCCCAAAGATAACATGCAAGAACACTTAGGCACACAATGATACAAGTATACAATCTCTACTTATCAATGCTAACGTTCAGATATAAACATAGATGCATGAATCAATAAAGATATAAATACACAATGTATTGGGACAGGAAAATAAATATTTTATTCAAAACAAAGATTAAAAATATTACAAACTTCTTATCGACAGATGCTCTGCGAACTAGGTCTGGGCTCCTCTTACTATTGATCCAAGTGCATCAGTCCCAGGCTGCCTCTCACAATCAACTGATCTCCTTGGGAAAAGGGAAGGGATTGTATAGGGAGAAAGGGATGAAGGGGAATGCTGAGGTCAAATCGCAGAAAGGGATGCAAAACTTGGGCAACAAGGGGAAGGGATTTTAATAGAGTTTATTTTTTCTCTTTATTGATGATGGAATGAGACCCCAAAATCTCTTTTTATATGACAAAAAGATGGTTATTTGGTTTGGGGACGGGCTACAATGGGTAAAAATGTTGGGAAACCTCCAATATCCCGCTAACTCCACCAAATTCCTTTCAAATTTTTATTTTTTGCAAATTCTAGAGGTAAACATGGGATGTATAGCATGAAACTCACGTATGCACGTGGGCTGTATAATATGTAACTAGCATGTGTACATGGGAAGTAGTGCAGCAGGGCATGTACATTCTCCAAAAAATGGTTTTTTAAGAGAGAGACTCAATAATAATTTGACAAACTGTGTAAGTAGAAAGGCCAGTTCCATGTATGCATAGGTAGGGAATTTTTGGGCTATAACACAAAGAAAGAGGGAACTCACGGAAATGCGTATTGACATATCGAAGTGATCTGTAGAAAATCTGTAAATGGTAAAGCGGGAAGAGCGAGACGAAAAATTTGGGCTTAGCCATTTTCATGAGAGAGAGGGTGTGAAGCTTCCAATAGAAAGATTTAAAGGGGGCCCAATTTATTCTCTTAGAGAAAAGAGAGGAAAATAGGGAGGTTGTTGTGCACGTGCAAGAAGACCCCACCTATTAAATTTATTAATATTTTAAATATATATGCTTCACAACTCTTTGCAAGCTTTTATAGTAGGTGACGAAACATGAGTCAACACATGATAAACAAATTGTCTCTTTGAAAGAGGTTGTATAATATTAAAATGGAAGATGGAGATTCTATGACCAAGAATATAAATGCCTTCAATACTATGGTAAGTCAACTTGTCTCTATTGATATTAAGGTTGCAAAAGAAGATAAGTGTATTACCTTGTTATGTTGTTTTCCATATTCTTGGGATAATTTGGTTGTAGAAATTGGTAGTACCTCTAAATATACATTAACGTATGAGGATGTAGTTTCATCCTTGTTATCAAAAGAGATGAGGCATAAAAACATGGATAGTCAGAGCATAGATACTTTATTTGTAAGAGGTTGTCCCTAAGAGAGGAATTAAAATAAATCTTCGCGGGTGGGGGGAGATCTAAATATAAAGGTAGATCTAAATCTCAAGGAAAATATTTGAGGAAATGCTAGAAGTGTGGTGAATATGGGAATTATAAGAAATATTGCAGGTATAAGAATGTAAGAATGTTGATAAAGAAAATGGATCTGATGACGCCTCCACAGAGGTGAAAACATCCACAGAAGAAGGAGGTGATGTTAACCTGGAATCTAGATGTACCCATGTATATCGTGGCATATTTTTGATCGACTCAGGCGCATCATTTCATATGAATCCTCACAGGGAGCGGTTCCATGAATAAGAAAAGTACGATGGTGGTGATGTATTCTTAGGAGATACTAGACAACCAAAATCATGGGATGTGGAAGGGTTAAGTTGTTGCTGAAATATGGAAGGATTAGAACTCTCCCCAGGGTTCTTTACACTCCAAATCTATCCAAAAGCCTAATATATTTAAGTAATTTGGATGATGCAGGTGTGGATAATTTATTACTAACAAGAACTTGCAAGATGGCATGAGGAGCAATGGTGTTTATGAGGGGAGTTCGATGTGGAACTATGTACAATTCGTTGGGAAGTACTTATACTTATGGGTGTAATGGTTCTATTGTCCCTAAGCAGAGAAATAAAGTGGACATGATATGTAATGTCCTTGGAAAAAAATACCATACTATGGCATCAAATACTGGGACATATTAGAGAAAAGGGCCTTTGAACACTACATGATAAAGGTATAGTTAAAGGTATATCTAACTAGACCCTCGATCTTGATTTATGTGAACATTGCATATATGGTAAACAAAATTGAGTAAGATTCCCATCTGGTGCTACAAGAGAAAAGGGATTTTAGAGTTGATGCATAATGACATGTTTGGACCCATACTTGTTCCATCACTAGGTAAATTTGGTCTAGGTGGATATCAGTGGCCACCCACCTATTCCACTAACTCAAAAGGCAGTCTTCCACCTTGGAAATTTTTCTTCTAGTTTTTGGGTCTCGAAATTTTGGGGCTGTTTTGAGGCCCTCAACAACATTTTTAGGGCTCCCAAAAGTCAAACTATAAGAAGAGTTAGAGTCTGACGAAAACATGTGTATTCCTCAGACAGACCTTTCCAATGAGCTATCATGCGCCCCAAATGGAGATCGTATGCCAAAGTTACACCCTTGAGAAGTTGGTACACCAAACTACCCAAAACAGGGTCCACAAAACTATTGGTTTTTCATCTTCTGAGGTTAGGGTTTTGGATTCTCTTTATGATAAAAAGGGCTTTGGAGCCTCATTGTAATAATCGTCTTCTTGCAAATGTGAGTAGTCGCCACATCTCTTCTCAGAGATAAGCGACCACCATTCTAGCGAGTCATTCACTCTGCATTTTTACAGACATTGTACATTTTTGCTCATTAATAGAAAATTTGTATTACTATATCTGATCTATGTGGATATCGGTGGCCACCCACCTTTTTCAAATGGCTCAAAACGACTTTCTGGCAATTTACTATTTTTAGTAGGTTTTAACTTCCGGGGCCATTTTGAGGGCCCAAATGAAGGTTTTTCGAGATCGAGGTTCTCAATGATAGCCAAAGGAATTATTGAGCCCCCAAAATGAATATCCTCGATGATACCTTTCCAACGAGCTATCACACGCCTAAAACAGAGATTGTATGCAAAAGTTATGACCCCGGGAAGTTGATGTACTCACTTACCCAAACGGGGCCCACATGACTTTTGGCGCTTCATCTCCTAGGGTTAGGTTTTTGGATGTTTAGGAATTTTGGCATTCCTGTTTATTGTAAAAGGTCCTTCAGAGCCTCATTATAATCATCTTCTTGCGAATGCAAGTAGCCGTCACATCTCTTCTCAGAGATAA
>JASDQU010105498.1:129963-150181 GCA_032191745.1 Picea mariana | reverse complement strand
AAGGAGGGTCCTTTCCTTTCACTTACTTCTTCCACTACATACAGCCGACACCCTTGCCTCATGCACCACTTAACTTTCATAATTGAGATAAAGAATAGAGAAACTTTTCTCCGTACACCATGGATCTCTACTGGCCTTCCTTCATTGTCAACACAAAGAACCCTTTTTGTGAAACAGTTTACCATAGCTCGATGTGCTTCTAACCAATCCATTCCAATGATTAGGTCATACATCCCGAGGGTAGTGGCGTATACCTTCAACTTGGTAGTACACACCCCCAGGTATACTAGAAAATTATCAACAATAGGTCCTACCACTTTTTTTTCCCCCGAAGCCATCTCGACTTGTTTAAATTCATCATACTCATAGGCTTCCAACCCACTCCTTTCTAATGCAAATGGTGAAATGAAACTATCTATAGCACCAGAATCAAATAAATATTTAGCATTGATATGATTTAGTGTACCTGACGACTCCACCACCGTGGATTGATGTTTTTCCTGGCGATTGTTAACTGTTGCATAAATATGGTGGCTGCTACTTGCTCTTCCCATCGGGACCTTTCCTTCTCTATGCACAAATCCTTCTTGCAACTCTGAGTAGTCACACTAGTAATGGGGTCCTCCACATTCCCAACATGTAACACAAGATTGAACTTGCATACTTCTCTGTGATAGTCTTTGAAATGAGTTCCTTCCTTTGGAACCCTTGCCCCTACCAGCTGCTCCCGAAGATGGTCGTGGATCTGCCTGCGTCATTGGTGATGAACGGGATGCTTCACTTGTTTCCATTGAAATACCTATGATGACTATCCTTGGTACGAATCTATTACCATATGGAGGTGGCCTGGTGCTCCCTCCCCTAGAGAAGGTTCTAGGGGCCTTCCCCACAAATCCAAGATGATGCGGAAAGGACGATCTCATGCCCCCATTTAAGTTCATGTGTTCCTCAGCATAACATGCATTTTCAACCATTTCCTCTACTGAAGACGATTTCCACATCCGCACCATGGCCCTTATCTTAGGGCTTAACCCATAGACAAATAAATATGCTTGTCACTGATCATTATCCATGTATGAAACATATTTCACCAATTCCATGAACCTGATCTCGTACTCTTCCACAGTCCTGTTTCCCTGTACTAGAGCATGAAATTCTCCCACCTGTTGTTCCTCATAGTAAGCTGGTAGATATTTCCTTCGGAACCTTTCCTCAAAAAGTTCCCGAGATACTGTGTCTGGGGTAAGGTGCAACTACCTCTCTAGGTTTCCCCACCAATTCAAGGCATTGTCTCTCAACTAAAAAATCATTATCTTCACCTTTGAAGTGGACACATAGTCTCTTAAGGAGAAACACTTTGTCATGCCTTCCAACCATGCCTCTACACGTTCACTGGCACAACCCCCGACAAACTTTGGAAGTTTGATCTTTTGTAGTTCTCTAGTGATGTCTTTGGGTGGAGGCCCTCCCCTTGAATCCCTCGATGCTTCAAGATTACCCATTCCATATGGTGGGGGCTCCACTTCGATCCCTACTGGATGATGCCCCTTTAAAGTCTCATTTATGGCCTCCAAAGAGCGCAGAATGAGAGCTAATTCAGGCGATGGTGGTGGCGACGTTGGCAGTCTCTACATCGATGCTCCTCTGCCTTGATTTCCTCGAGTCCTAACCTTTCTGTATAATTTAATCTGCATCAACCAAGAGTTTTTAAGGGAGATTCTAGGGCAGTTCACATTTGCGCAACTTAAACTTGAAAACAGGGTTAGGCGTAAGTTTTTTTTACTTGTCTATAAACAGACATTACTCTCTTTAGGGGAAGTGGCTAGGTTAGGGTTAACACATCTAAGCTCAATGTTTTCTCCTAATAAAACTACAGACCCTCTCACCTGGTAGTTATGCTAGCACTGTACCAAACTTTCCCATTCCTCTAACTTACCTTCCCAGTGTGCACAAAGCCCCCTCTCCCCATGTCATGGTTTAAGTCCTTAAACTTTTCGTTTAAAACTATTTAATGTGATTTTGAACACAGTTAATCATTGAATATGTACTTAGTTACTTACTTTAATTAATGAGTCTAATTAATTAGTCACTAGCTAATTAATCACTAATAACCTTAGTTGAAATAAAATTTTGAATTTTAAAATCAAACCCATTGGGATAGTTAAAATTTAAATTAACCAAATTTAAATTTTAATTATATTTTAAATTTTATACTAATAAAAACAATTATATATTTTAAAAATGCTTAAAATAATTAAAATAATTAAAATAATTAAACAATTATATATTCTAAACATGCTTTAAAATAATTAGAGATTCTTTAAAATAATTACAATTAATTTAAATTTAAACGAAAAAATAAAATAAATAAATAAATAATTAAAATAATAAAAAAATATCTCTAAAGTCGGGAAGTGGGTCCTCGCATGAGGCCCACGTGCCCCCTCCCCCCCGCGGAGCTCATCCCTTAACCCTAATCTCCTCCATCCTTATCTCTTCAAACCCTACCCTCTCTCCACTTTCCATTTCGTTTTTTGTTTGTCAATCGCTCAGGGTGAAGGATGAGGTCGGCCATGGCTATCTCTCTGCTCAGTCGACCCTGGTGTCCACGGTTTCAAGGTTATGTCATGTACAGTGGCATGTTCCCTCTTCTCCTTTGTGGGATTCTCCTCCATGGTTTGGCGCGCAGTTGCATTGGTATATTGGTTCAATTTGCTATTTTTTTTTGCGTAGTGCACTGTTTTGGCTCGTGGGATCCTCTGTGGCAGTTGGTGTGAGTGTTGTCGATTCCCTGGCTCTTTATCTCAATTCTTAGAGGCACAAAAAAGAAACGATCCTATGGGTTCTTTCCTCTCCACCTGATCCTGTGGGTTATTGCTCGGTATGAGTTTCCTTGTGTGTTGTGCAAAGAGTATGGGTTGTGGGATTCCTCGTGGCTTCTCCTTTGTGGTTGTTTGCTCTCGGTTTAAAGCCAACACATTCACCACTTAATTCCTTGAGCGGTCTAGAAAGTTGTGAACTCGAATTTGGACATTCTGGTCTTGGGTTTGAACATTTGTGCATTGGCTTGTGACACGTGGAGCAAATAATAGAGTCCCTTTGGTGGCTTAGCGCTTGGGTTCTTTGTCTCGGCTTGACTTGTGCTCTTATCTTGTGGACTTAGACCTCAATGTTGTGTGTTAAGGAAGGTGCTTATCTCTCTTTTGTTTTTTATTGTGTTGTTTTTTTTTGTAGTTGTTCTTCTGTGCGTGGAGGTCTAGGGTATGCGACGTTCTTATGGGAAATGAGTTATCAAAGGGGGCAAGTCCTCTGGATTTCATTGTTTATTCCAATGGGTTGGAGGACTGGAAATTATCCTATTTTCCTTCTTCTTTTAGAAGAAGAAGTAGTCAACCATAGTGAGTTTATCTCTACTCGGACGGTTCTTTCTGCTGTCTCTTGGAGGTATCTGGGCATTTCAAGCGTTTTCGGGCTGTGTGTTTTTGCTTGTAATTGGGTTTGAGGGTAATGGGCTCTGTATTTTTTTTTGTTATGCCAGGCACAGTTTTTTGGCCTTGGCTTTGGCGCCTGGTCTCTGGTGTTGACTGGTGTGTTGAATGCTTAGTAATTGGTGCTTTTATGGAATACCAGATGCATTGTGTATCAAATTTTATCCTTCGTGGATTATCTCCTTGGCACTTGGGCTTGGAATTTGGTGTTTGCGATTAGTGATGTAAGCTTGGCCATTTTTCTTGGGTGCTTAATGACATGTGAACTCAAATGGATATTGTCCTGAAAGGTCAATATACGCGCAGTGAAAATGCAACGCTTTTTATTTACTCTTTATTTTTTTGCTTTTCTATCTACTTTATTTTAGCACATCAAGTGACCTATCGTTGCTTTCTTTCACGCTTGGACACATGATGTTGTGTGCTATGTCGAGGAATTGGTTCTTTGTGTGATGTTTGGTGGGTTGATTGCTCGATACTCGGTCCAAAACTTGGATATTGAACTTGTGGAACCCAATATTTTATTTATTTACTTTTACCTTTTTTTTTCTTTATATATATAGTTATAGTTATAGTTATTATATATATTTATTATATGCCTAAGGCTTCCCACTTGTGTTGGTCATATGCACTTGTCTTTGGAGACTTATGTATTAGTTTGTGCTTGACATGTGGATTAGTAGACTTTGGCTGATAGGTAATGGGTTGGGATTAAAAAGGATTAGGATATCACACTCAAACATACACCACCTTTACTTTTACTTGCTTATCATATTATATATATATATATATATATATATATATATATATATATATATCTTTATATAATAAATATTCGTGGGCTTGGATTCCATGTTAGGTGGAGCTGGAGCTAGAGCTTTGAGTCTGAGTTTGGCCCTCGGGCCCAGAATTATATCTGATTAAAGGGTTTTAGGGCCCCTCTCTCAAGGTTTTCAGGTTGCAGGTTTTCAGGGATGATTTCAATATATATTTACCCTAAACAATTTATTCGGGATTTTAATATAACTAATTAGAAGTTGTTTAAATTTCTGGGTGGGGGTTGTTTAAATTTTTGGGTGGGAGTAGTTCCATTCCTAAATTTGGTAGGTGGGTAGGCCTTGGTCCAAATTTTTAAACTAGGGCTTTGATACCATGTGTAAGGTCTCTTCCAACAGAGCCTTATAAAACATGAGTTAAAATAGAGAAATGCTATCCTAACTTTTTAACCATTCATTATTCAGCATAATTAAAACTTATGAGAAACATCATAATAAGACACATATTCAGTATCATAACAAACCACATATTCAACATATTCAAAAACATCATAATAAACCACATAACACAGCATAATAATGAAAATGCATACCTCTAACTGATGCTACTTTTGTTCTCCAACTCTGCCTGATGCTCTGCCCAAAACCGACTAACCTCCCAGCCAGCTAGGAGCATAGCTTCTCCAACCCCCTAGCTCTAGGATTTCGTAAGGATTCCTAGCCCCCAATCCCAAAACTCCCAGCAACAGGTGCCCCCTATCTCAGTCCACCAAACTCCAACAAGTTCCTTAAGCAAAAACCAGAACCATCCTCCAGTAAGCTACTCTATCCCCAAACCAACAATACAATCCCCTCCTCTCAAAATGATGCTCTCCCCCCAAAGTCCAAAAGTCCCTCTTTGAGTTTTTTTCCCTCCTCTTATCCTCCTCCCCCCCCTCTCATTCNGATCTGTGGAGCTGGAGCTGGAGCTTTGAGTCTGAGCTTGGCCCTCGGGCCCAGATTTATATCTGATTAAAGGGTTTCAGGGCCCCTCTCTCAAGGTTTTCAGGTTGCAGGTTTTCGGGGCTGATTTCAATATATATTTACCCTAAACAATTTATTCAGGATTTTAATATAACTAATTAGAAGTTGTTTAAATTTCTGGGTGGGGGTTGTTTAAATTTCTGGGTGGGAATAGTTCCATTCCTAAATTGGGTAAGTGGGTAGGCCCTAGTCCAATTTTTTAAACTAGGGCTCTGATACCATGTGTAAGGTCTCTTCCAACAGAGCCTTATAAAACATGAGTTAAAATAGAGAAATGCTATCCTAACTTTTTAACCATTCATTATTTAGCATAATTAAAACTTATGAGAAACATCATAATAAGCCACATATTCAGTATCATAACAAAACACATATTCAACATATTCAACAACATGATAATAGACCACATAACACAGCATAATAATGAAAATGAATACCTCTAACTGATGCTACTATTGTTCTCCAACTCTGCCTGATGCTCTGCCCAAAACTGACTAACCTCCTAGCCAGCTAGGAACATAGTCTCTCCATCCCCCTAGCTCTAGGATTCCGTAAGGATTCCTGGCCCTCGAGCCCAAAAATCCCAGCAACAGGTGCCCCCTGTCGCAGTCCACCAAACTCCAACAAGTTCCTCAAGCAAAAACCAGAACCATCTTCCAGCAAGCTACTCCAGCCCCAAACCAACAATACAGTCCCCTCCTCTCAAAATGATGCTCTCCCCCAAAAGTCCAAAATTCCCTCTTCGAGTGTTTTTCCCTCATCTTATCCTCCTTCCCCCCCTCTCATTCACCACCTTCTCCCTTTCATTAAGACTCACCCACCTTATCCCTCCATTCAATTCCAACCACCTTATCCCCTTTCCCTTTAATGGTTCCATCATTCGATACAAAATAATAATTAATAATTTATTAAACTAGATTTTATTAAACATATATTTAATCATTAAATTAATTAATTAGTTAATTAAACGAATTCACATTCAACAAATATTTATCCAATACAATTAATTAATTAAACTAATATACATGAAACAATTATTTAAACCATGACAATTGATTAAATACTTAGGGTTGTTACACTCCAGGTGGAATATTCTCCCCTAAAATATAGGAGACTGGATAATGACTAATTATGAGTAATAAAAAAGGAAAAAACTTAGGAAAAATAAATCCTAGGTGTGTGTGAAGTAACTCCAACACCCCCCCCCTGAATATCACTATAGTGAAAATAAAGAATGGGTCCCAGCAACAAGGCCATGTTAGGTACCCAAATACAAAAGATACACTGAAATAAACGAGGAAAGAGGGAAAACCTCGTGGGAAAAATCCCCCCTCAAATTACAATGCATAAAAAAAAATATGAGAAGGAACAAAATAAAGTTGCTAAGCAACCATGTCCTTCACTCCAAGAAGACCTCGCAACTGTGCAAGTTTGTGCTCTTTGAAGATTTTGTTGAAGATGTAGATGTCTGCATAGATCTAATGAAGTAGATGAATAATTGATATTTCCACACATATCCACTTTATCTTATTGTAATGAATAAGATCCAAATACAATTTGGATGAAATTTTGAAAACCATGCTGCCGTTTTCGGAAAAACGCTGAAATTTTGTTGATTTTAAAACAATGATAAATTCACTTCCCGGACTCTGTTTCAGACATTTTTGCTTTGAAATTGGATTATTTCCCGAGATAAATTCAAATATCCAATTTTTTTCTGCAAATTTTTCTCATAAAATATCATAATTGAGTCTGATGTTTGCGGCTCCCTTTTTGTCTTCTGAGATGCATGCATTGCGCATGGAAAAGTATCTACATGTGACTCTTGAAATGCATGCCATATATATTCCACATGAATTTCAGAAAACAAATCTGAAATGGAGTAGACATCATCTTCAATTATTGAAATAAAAATTTGTGCAAATACTTATGTAGAAGACTCTTCAGAAAAAAATGTTTGATCTTCTTATGACTTCTCTTCTGGTTCTATCTGTTCAACCTCTTGCATGAAATGTTCACAATATTATTTATTCTCAAATAGAACCTCCAATCTGGTCCACAATTCATTTGGATTTGATTCTTGTGAGTCATCATATACTTGATGGAGAATTTTAGGAGAAATAAATGAGAGGATCCATCCTATGGCCATATCTTTCCTATTGAGAAAATCATTTTTCTCATCGACGGAATCAAGCTCTACTTCCATTGCCACATTTATTTGGTAGAAGCCTCTGCATCTGAGAAGAAGAATAATTTTTGGCTTCCATTCCAAATAGTTATGAGGCGTGAGAAGTATTTTCGACGAATAATCCATCTTTATGTGTTCTTCAATATTGAGTACATGCAAAAAATTTGGTGTAGCTTTTGCTTCGCAATTCATCGGCTCTGATAACATGTGAATGTGTTGAACCTGCACATAATATATCTATCTATAAAATGGCACACACATTTGTAGAGAGAAATTGAGAGAGAAGAAGCAAGAGAGAAAGAATGGAATAATTCTCATTAACCATATTCCACACTCAAAGAGTGAATAATTTACAATAGATATAGGATACATGAGTAACTAATGAGCCATAGCGATGGTATAGAGTGATCTAGACACACACCAGTATTTACGAGAGTAAACTTCCACCTAGTATAGTCTCTCAGGCAGTTACAGGAGTGAACTACCACCTAGTCTGAGTTAACTAGTCAATCAATCTTCAATTAACTGACTGAAAGAGAGTGTAGTGAGGAGTAGATCAAGGAATCAAGGGTAATGCGCCAATATGGTGATGAAACCAAGGTAAGTGTGCATTATCATGCTGATGATCCCAATGTTTCATGGTGATAAAACCAATGCAACATCTAAACTCAACTCAACTAGTCAAAATGAAGTGTCAACTGAAAGAGAATATTCTCCAGGTGGAATATTCTACCCTAAAATATAGGAGACTGGATAATGAATAATTATGACTAATAAAAAAGGAAAAACCTTAGGAAAAATAAATGATAGGTGTGTGTGAAGTAACTCCAACACATAGAATGGCTAAGGTAGGAAGGAAAAGGTTAAGGAAGGCACCCATTCAATGTTGGGGTTGTAAAGGATATCATATGTTTAGATATTTTCCTCACATAAGTGACAAAGTGAGAGTTGTTCATAATGTTTAGTGAGATGAAATAGTGGAGGACATGGGAAGAAGAGTACCAAGGATATATGTAGCCTTGGAAAACAAGCAAGTTGATTTTCAATCACACATGATTGAAGTTGAAGGTATGATCAATAACCATGCCTTTACTATTTTAACTGATTTGGGGGCTAGTCATATCTATGTAGAACCTAAGGTAGTGGAAAGATTTATTTTTCCAAGAAAAAAGCATGGGAAATATTGGTTGGTATAGCTAGCTACAAGAGCCAAGAGGAAAGTTGTTGAGTTGTTTAAATCATGTCCAGTGGGAATGAATGGACTTTGTACCAAGGAATATTTGAACATCTTATCGTTGGGATCATATGATTCCCTAATTGGTATGGATTGGTTGGACCAACACCATGCCATATTATACTTCCATAACAAGACATTCACTTGCTTGGATGAGGAAGGAAATCAGAAAATAGTCCAAGGAATTTCCAGGGAAGTTACTATTCAGGAAATATCAACAGTGTAGCTGAAGAAGTGTTACAAGAAGGGTTGTCAAATATTTGTAGCCCATATGGAGGAAGCATCTAAGGACAAGGTGCCAAATCTAGAGGATCATGCAGTCCTAGAAGATTTTGAAGATGTGTTCAAGGAGGTACTAGGACTACCTCCAAAAAGAGATATTGATTTCTCTATTAATTCGATGCTTGGAGCAACTCCAGTGTCAAATACTCCTTACAGAATGAGTACACCAGAGATGAAGGAATTGCAAATGCATCTTGAAGAGCTTATGAAGAAGGGGTATATACACCCAAGTGTGTCACCTTGGGGTGCCCAAGTCTTGTTCTTGAAGAAAAAAGATGGGACATTGATATTGTGCATCGATTTCAGACAGTTGAATAAAGTAAATACAAAGAAAAAGTATCCTCTGCCAAGGATTGATGATCTCTTTGATCAATTAAATGATGCAAAGATATTTTCAAAGATAGATCTCAGGTCAGGATATCATCAGGTAAGGATTAAAGAGGAAGACATTAGCAAGACCGCCTTCAGGACAAGGTACAGTCATTATGAGTTCACAGTGGTGCCATTTGGGTTATCAAATGCACCAGCTATTTTTATGTGCTTAATGAATGGTGTTTTCTGGGAATATTTAGACAAGTTTGTCATTGTTTTTTTGGATGACATTCTTGTATATTCCAAGTTGGAAGAAGAGAATGAACATCATTTTAGGATGGTGCTACAAGTGATAAGAGAATATCATTTGTATGCCAAATTGAGCAAGTGCTCATTTTATCAAGACACAATTCACTATTTGGGGAATATCATATTTGAAGAAGCGATAGAAGTGGACCCTAAAAAGATTGAGGCCATTAAAGGGTGGAAAACACCTAAGAATGTGACAGAATTTAGATTCTTCATGGTTCTAGCTGGCTACTACAGAAGGTTCATTGTAGGGTTTTCGAGAATATCTCATGCCATCACTTCCTTGCAAAGGAAGGGGGGGACGTTTTGATGGACATAAGAATGCGAAAAGAGTTTCCAACAATTGAAGTAGTTGTTAACCAATGCTCCAATTCTGAATATTGCATATCTGAATGAAGATTTGGTGGTTTGCATAGATGCATGCAAAGAAGGACTTGGTGGAGTCCTTAGACAGAATGGGTTTGTCATATGTTTCGAGTCCAGAAAATTGAAAGAGCATGAAAGGATCTATGCTACTTGTTGGATTATTGAGAGGGGGGGTGAATTAGTAATAGAGAAATATAATCCATTTTACATATAATCCAAGTGTTATATCAATGTAGCATTATCATCCAATAAATGCAGAGTAAATAAGAAATGAACAAATGAACAATCATTCACATACACAGTACACCAATGTTTTACATGGAAACCCAAAGCGGGAGAAAACCACATAATGCATTTTATTATATGTCTTGAAGAATTACATTGATTGGAAGCACCAAATTCCTTTGTTTTCCAGCTGCAACTGGAAGGAGGCTCCAACCCCCTTGTTTCTCATGCTACAACCTGAAGGAAGCTCCAACTCCTCTATTCTCTAGCTACAACCATAAGGAGGCTACAACACCCTATGTACTCCGGATACAACCGGAAGGTGGATACAACCATATGTCCTTGCCCCATCCAACCACCCTAAAGTAGAAGTAGAATGATGGAACCATTGTCACACTATCACTGTGAGATATATCGTTGTAAAACTGTACCAATAAACCTGAACCATGCATCAACCATGCATCAACCTATACCTCAACCTGTACCATAAACAATTACATCAACCATGCACCAACCTGTACCAAATAACCTATAATCAACCTGTACCATAAACAATTGCATACAACCATGTACCAAGTATGTACCAATCATGTGTCAACTAATCATCAACTATAACTCATCAATGTGTACCAACATTGTTGGCACAGGGGCAGACCTAGGGTTCATCTCCAAAAGTGCACCAACATGCCCTAGGTACTGGCCCTTTCGGCAACACCTGCAAAGCAGATGCAGTCTCACCCGAAGAAGCTATGAGGGGGTTGCAAGACAAAAGTGTCTAAAACCAGGGGAATATCAGGTGGATCCAACTCCACAACAACAATCCAACATACATCTATCACTTGTCAAGATAGATCTACCCTGTACAGTTATGGATATGATCTAATATAATCATGAAAATAACAATATAACAGTGACAGAGATCAAAGCATCAATCATACACACAACACCAGATGTATGTGGTTCACCCTCTCTCTAGGGCTACATCCACAGAACTATGCTTATGATTTATTAAGATAAAGCATACAGTTCTTGTCCGCACACTCAGCTAGCAGATCCTCCTTCTCTTCTCTTTTTCTCTCCCCTTCCTGTGCACCCAACTACAAGACTTGACCTTTGCACATAGTTGAAGATCTTACAATACCTGAAGGATATCTTTCTCTCAACACTTCTCTCTCTCAATACAATGATCTCTCACACAATACTATAGCTAGATCAACAACCATATCGTACCAACCCGACCCAGGTCCTCTTGGCCCTTATTTATACATTACAATACCTCACCGATAGCCCTAGGTCAAAACCTAGGTCTCAAAACCCTAGATACAAAAAACCTAGGTGTCTAAAACCCTAGGTCAACTTGACCTGCTTTTTTTGGGCTTCACCAGCCTTTCTTTCCTTCCTTCTCGCGCGGTGCTCCAAAGCATCCAATAGTGGATTTTTCCCACTTGCTAAGTTGTCCTCGATCCATCTTCCTTTCTAATATGTCATCCTCTATCTCCTCATCCCATGACTTTCGTTTTCATACTTCGCTCCATCTTTTCTTCTCTTCTGCTCACTTCAACTCAGTGACATTCACTGTTTCTTCCATGAAGTGTACATTTCACCTTTTCTTCCTTGTTATTCTCTCTCTTCCATAACCAAGGGCCAACAAGCCCCCAAAACTCATCTGTGACTCGTCTCGAGGCACTTCGGGTCTGATCCTTCTCCTTTACTTCGAATTTGGACTGCGCAGTGCAGTCTTTGCTTTCTGCTCTATGCCTCCATCACATCCTTGTGCAGACTATCTTTTTTATGTCTGGTACCCAGTTTCAACTGCACCTGGTACCTAGACCCTTTTCCTCATGTGTTTACTGAGAGATGTGAGGTAGTTGGTTTTTATAGTACAACTTTAGTCGACTCCCATTCACCAACCCTTCCTTCCATTCTCCATTCAATGTCTTCGGCTGTGCAGCTCCTCCTTCGGTAACATAGGCAATCTCATATGGTCCGAGCCAATCCGTTCTAAACTTCCCAGGGTGTTTTATAAACTTACTGCCATACATCAGTACTAAATCACCTTGCTTCAATGCCTTCTTCTTGATGTGCCTGTCATGATAGGCCTTCTCTCTTCCCTTCTGAACCTGTCGGTGGAATCCTGCAATAAATTTGTCTTCTTTCAGGTCAACTAATTGTGCAAGCCTCTCTTAAATAGCGCCAGTCTCATCCATGCCTATAAAGGCAGCAATTCTTAAGCTTGGCACTAAGTATTCCATTGGGACAACATATTCAAGACCATAAACCAACTTGAAAGGCATCTGCATTGTTAATTTCTTGCAAGTGGTTCTATAGGCCCATAGTACTACAGGTACTCTTAAATCCTACTCATCCCTGTTCACACTGTAAATCTTTGTCAGTGCGGTCTCCAAGATCTTGTTGAATGTTTCAACTGTTTCATTTGCTTGTGGATGGTAAGGTGTACTCTTTTGATGGTGGACTGCAAATTATTCATTGAAGGTTTCAACTATCTTATTGATGAAGTGTGTGCCTTGATCACTCATAAGGATCTTGGGGAATACAAACCTGGTTATTATGTCATCAAATATAAAATGTGTAGTTGTAATTACACTATAGTCTTTTACTACTCTGGCTTCAACCCATCTAGTTAATTATTATGTTGCAGTAATGATATACCTTGCTCCTATGCACTTTCCTCGTGGCTTAATAGGTCCCACAAATTCAATGGCCCACTTTTCAAATGCTTGTAGGGTCATTTGTGGTGCTAATGGAATTTCATCTCTTCGTGATGGTTTTCCAACTCTCTAGCATACATCATAGGCTTTGGCATAATATTTAGCATCTCTGTGTAAGGTAGGCCACCAAAGGCCAGCTCTCAGAACCTTCTATGTAGTTGCTTTCCCTATGTAATTTCCTCCTGCGATTCCTTCATGAGCTTCTATGAGGATTAGTGGTCGCTCTGTCTACATAATGCATCTCCTTAATATCTCATCAGGTCCCATCTTGTATAATTGTCCCGCTATAAGTGAAAAGTCTACAGCGCACACCACTAACTGTTTCTTATGGGGAATTGTGTACTCACTAGGTGCCATTTCTGTTGACAGGAACTGGACTATGTCTGTGAAGTGGTCATCAATATTTCTAACGGCGAGCAATTGTGCATCCGAAAGTGTATCCTCCAAACTGGTGGGTTCTTCACCATGATGTTCCAACCTTGACAAGTGATCAAGGCCCGTGTTCATTCTTCTTGGCTTGAATATGATCTCAAAATCATATTATTGAAATAATAGAAGCCATCTACATATTTGCCCCCCCAACACTGACTTGTTGACTAGGTACTTCAGTATGGAGTGATCTGTGAACATTTTAAAGTGTCCTTCCAGCAATTAGTGGTAGAACGTTTTCAACACATACACCATGGCTAATCCTTCTCTCTCGGTAGTGGTATAGTTAATTTCAATTGTAGATAGCTTCCTGCTAGCAAAATCTAATGGATGGTCAACATCCCCTTCTCTAGTTTGGGCCAACACTACTCCCAATGAAATAGAAGACGCGTCAACATGCACATGAAACTCCTTGCTCCAATCTGGGAAGACCATAATAGGCACAGTAACCATCTTTTGTTTCAGTGTGTCAAAGCTCATCTGGCATTCTTCTATCCAGCTAAACGAATAGTCTTTCTTCAATAGCTTCTCCATAGGTGTTGTAATTTGGGCATATCCTTTAATGAATTTCTTGTAATATCCAGTATTTCCTAGCGCAGTGCACAATTGTTTGACTGAAGTAGGAGGTGGAAAATCAACTATAATTGAAATTTTTGATGGATCAACCAGCAATCCCTGCTTGCATACAATATGGCCTAATAGTACTCCCAATGGTGAGAAGAAGATGCACTTCTTTAAATTCAAATCAATTTGACATTGCTTGCATTTATCCAACATTAGCCTTAGACATTCAATATGGTTTTTCAACAAACTAAACACAGTCCATTCATCAAAATATGATTCTAAACATTTATGAAAAAAATCTTTGAACGCTTCAACCACCACCTTGGAAAAGATGGTTGGGGCATTCTTCAGTCCAAATGGCATCAATGTATATTGGTAGGATCCCCATTCTGTGGAAAACATGGTCTTGTGGCGGTCCTCCTTGGTAATCTAGATCTGATGGTATCTTGAAAATCCATCTGTAAAGAATATACTTCCTAGCCTCCCACATTGTCTAACACTTCATTAGTGAATGGTGTATGGAAGGGGTCATGTAGACAGGCATCATTCAACTTCCTGATATCCACACATATCCTTATTTCTCCTGTCTTATTGTCTTGCATGACCATAGGGATAATCCACCCTGACTCTTCGACAGATTCAATAATCCCTACTTTCAGCATTCTGTCGAGATCAATCTTCACTTTTTCCTTGTATTTCAGGTTCAATCTATAGGGTCTTTGCTTGACTGGCTTCACACCTGGTTTCAATGGTATTCTAATCTTTCCCATATGTCCTTTGAAACCCTTCATATTAGTGAACTTGGTCAGAAACAAGTCCTGCTATTCATGCAGTAACTCTATAATCTTGTCAATGGTAGCAGCATCCCAATAATATCTAAAATTGGAAAGCTTCGATGTCTCCTCTGTCCCAATGTTGACTTTTTTAATCTTGATTGTCTGACCAATAAATGGTAGCTCAACTCCCGGTCCTTCTGCATTTCTTTGGCCTTCTATTTCTGCGATTTTCACCTTCTTTGGATCATCATTATCATCGGTATTGATGTTGTAGTAGCTTTGCAATTTCTGGAGAGGCGTAGTCCATTCGTCCTTTTCTTGTTGCATAGGGAGGCTAGATACCTCCTTGAATACCTTCCCAGTCTGTAGTGATGAGGTGCAACTCTGCTTGAAGGTACCAGTTGATAGGGGTCATATCCAATGTGTTAATGAATCTATGCACCCATTTTTCTCGAAGGGTGTCACTCCAAGCTTCTTCGCAGCTTCACACATGTTCTTTTTGGCAACTTTGAACAGTGTACCTTACTTCATGGCTTACTTCTTGTGTTGAGAATCGTGTTGTCATTAAAGTTTGGCATTGTGCCTAGTCTGTAATATTGCTTTTATGTGTCCCCCACCATCTTGTTGGTGTAGCTTTTAGGGACTCATCCATGGTCGACCGTCTCTGTTGTGTTTGTACAATTTCTTCAAATTCTGATAGGAAGGCTTCTAAAGGATTCAAACCATGAAATGTGGGTAACTTACTCACTGTTGTGTTGATCCAGCGAACTTCTCTGGTTAATCTAGAACATCTTCTAGTAGATACTTCATATATCTGGTTCTGCCAGTTCTCTAGCACTTCTTCTGAATCTTATGAACACACGTTGTCACTTCACCACCTTACATTCCCATTGGTTGTGGGGTTGATGTAATCATGTTGTATGGTTGTTAGTTTGTATATGTTTTCCAATTCATATGCATGGTCTTATTCTCTGATGGGCTCTGTGTATCATGGACCTTCATTTGGATCTAAGGGTGCAATGACCTGAAGGCCATCTCCTTCAAAGGTCATACATATTTTCTTCATATGAACTATAGTGGAATTGTTAAAGGCCCCATTGATTCCTAACAATGCAGGGTAAGGGAAATTGTCATCGACTATCTCAATTACCTCAAAATCTGCAAATGTTCTTACCCTATCGATGTCCACATGGACATGCTCCAATTGTCCAAATGGGATGACAGCTTGTTGATTACCCATCCTAAGTCTGATAGGGGAATATATCAACCTCGATTTTCCCATTAGTGCCCAAGTTTTCTTCGTCATGACATTGACCTCCGACCCTAAGTCGAGGACCACATAGTCTATATCATATTCTCCTATCTGAGCATCCAAGTGTAATTCTTTATTTTTCCTTCTCTTCTTACCAATTTGGTGTACTTCCCTGTTCAGTAAGGGGTCTATCATTCCTAGCTCATACTGTTTGATTAAGTTCTGTATATCTTGTACAACATTTTCATCCTGAATCAACTTAATACAAGTGTATAAAAATTCGATGAGCTTACTAACCTCTCTTCCTTCTTTTGGCAAAACTGACTGTTCAAATGCCTAAGGCATCTCATATTCTCTTATTTTTGGGCATGTCTTTGAGGAAGAACCTTGACCTTCTTTGAACTCTTGCCTTGCTTCCTCAAAGACTTGTCTTTCTTTCTTCACGTCAAAATTTTGGGGCTTCTCTACAGCTTTCCTGATGCCTGAGTCTTCTGCAATATTTCCTTGGGTCATTCTATCCTCTCCTATGGCAGCACCTCCTCAAGTGATAACAATGACTCTAGGGTCTGCTCTGTGAGGTTCATCATAGATCAATTGCACTTGTGGGTTTTGCTGGGGTCCTCGTCTTTCCTAAAGCTTGGCTAGCAGCACAGGGTAGTCCTCAATGACATGCTCGAAGGATTTTCAATAACTGCAAGTGGTGCAAGGGTTCTAACAGTGCCTTGCCATATGTCCAGGCTATGTGCAGTTATAAAAGATTATTTGTCCTCGGCCTCGGCCCATACCTCCTGGGGAGTTATACTGCGTAGTGTTTTTTTTTTTATGTACTTCACCTTGGATCTTATATATATATCTCAATCTTTCATGCATGAGATCACAATCTCTAAAATATCTATCATCATGCCCTACTTATTTACAGAATGTGCAGTACAAGTTTGTGGGTGTATGAACATATTTCTACATGTAATAGCACTCACCAGGGCGATGTCAATTTCTACATATTTCACACCAAGGTAGGGTGACTTGATTCAAGGGGATCGGAGCTCCAGAAGCCAAGTATTCATTGAATAGAGGGAAATGTTCCTTGTCATGACCTTGTGATCTACATCTGACACACCAGATGTCTTCTCTTTTGTATTTTCCCTTGTCTTTCTTCACGTCTTCAACCTATAGAGACAAACTAGTTAGTTGACTCAAGATCTGACTCATACCTAAGCTGGATTCTCCCATAGGGATGATTCAATCTTCATGGAGATCTCCAATGCTTCTTCCTGCAAAGAAATCTTTTGTTGCATCAGGGAAACTCTGATATGTGGTAAAAGAGCAATGATGAACCATTCTTTGTTTTTCTCATCTGGGATCTTAAAGGTCAATCTTCTTGTTAGGGTCTTGAATCTTTGATCGAACTCCCAAACAGGTTTGAATACCTTTTTCTTGATCTCTTTCAGATTTGTAATACATTGGGACTCTGACTTAGGTTTCTTAAACTCTACAATCAATGTGTTCTTGATTTCATTCAGTGGCTTAGGTTGTGCAAGTCCTTGGACAAGCTTCATGTACCAGCTCAACACGCGATCCCTCGGTGTAGTGCTAAACTAGTTTCTTTTAACAGCTTCGTCGATAATATTCTTAATGTTCCATATGGCCTCACACAAGAGCCAGTGCTAATCAGGATCTTCAGATCCATCTCCTCTAAAGATAGCGAGCCTCATCTCATCTGCCATGGAGATGCCTAGGTTTCCTGTCTGAGTAGATGTTGAACTGCTAGTAATAGTACTTTGTGGACTTTGGTGATTCTGACTATTATGATTACTTAGCACTGTTGAAGCAATAGGAGGGTTAATAGTACTTACTTCAGTGGTCTATGTAGTTCCTGAGGTTTATGGCTCATTCCGACGAAGTTCTTCAGCTTCCCCTTCTTCTTCTCTGGTGGGTTCTGAATGTTATTCATCTATCATATCTGCCTCTTCTCCACTATAGAAACCTTTTTCCTCATAGTTTTCATTAAACAAGTTCCCAAGGTGAACCCCTCGAAATACTCTCTCACTACACGTATGTCTAACTTATGTGTCATTTTCGCTGTCCAAATTCTTGAAAATTAGCCTTTTCAAATCTTCTCGATCTACTGTATCTTCAAGATGTTCTTCTCATGCAACAACATCTTGAGTCTCAACTTCAGGAATTGTAAAATTTTTCCTCTAGATCCTTTAAAGAAATATCTTTCAACTTAGCTGTAAGAATCTACTCTGTCAATAGAAAATTCGGTGATCTACCCTCCAATGGTACTATCAAACCAGTGATCTACTACGCTAGATACAACATTATCAACTCTTTTAACCTTTTGGATCAGTGCTGTTGTCCAAACCATAGGAGTTCTAGATCTGATCTCGAACTGGGTATCTGCCAACCTAACTAACCACTCATATAGCTCTTGATGGATCCCTCCAAAGAATATCTCATGAATGTTGGTAAATACATATTTCTCCAACCAATCTTATGTACTAAGATTAGGGTTCTTGTTTTGGGATTCAGTAAAGTCCTTCTCTTGATCCTCTATCCACCTTTGAGTTTCTGTCTTTGATGGGAACCACCTTGACATTCCCTCAAGAAGATCCCTGTCTCGACAATGAAACCATTTGTTGGAACAGGGGTGGACCCAGGGTTCATCTCCAAGGACGCACCAACAATCCCTAGCTACTGGCCCTTTTGGCAATACCTGCAAAGCAGATGCAGTCTCACCTGAAGTAGCTATGACGGGGTTGCAGGACAGAAGTGTCTACAACTAGGGGAATATCAAGTGGATCCAACTCCACAACAACAACCCAGCATACATCTATCACTTGTCAAGCTAGATCTACCCTGTACAGTTATGGATCTGATCTAATACAATCATGAAAATAACAATATAACAGTGACAAAGATCAAAGCATCAATCATACACACAACACCAAATGTACGTGGTTCACCCTCTCTCTAGGCATATGTCCATATAACTGTGCTTATGATTTATTAAGATAAAGCATATAGCTCATGTCTTCTCTCTCAGCTAGTAGATCGTCCTTCTCTTCTCTGTTTCTCTCCCCTTCCTGCGCACCCAGCTGTAGGACTTGACCTTCGCACACAGCTGAAGATATTAAAATATCTGAAGGCTCTCTCTCTCTCAGCACTTCTCTCGCTCAATACAATGATCTCTCACACAATACTATAGATATATCAACAACCATATTGTACCAACCCAAACCAGGTCCTATTGACCCTTATTTATACATTACAATACCTCACCGACAGACCTAGGTCGAAACCTAGGTGTCAAAACCCTAGATACAAAAACCCTAGGTGTCTAATACCCTAGGTCAACTTGACCCACTTTTTTTGGGCTTCGCCAGCCTGTCTTTCCTTCCTTCTCATGCGGTGCTCCAAAGAATCCAATGGTGGATTTTTCCCTCTTGATGAGTTGTCCTTGATCCATCTTCCTTGTTGATCTATCATCCTCGATCTCTTCATCCCACGGCTTGCGTTTCTGTACTTCGCTCCATCTTTTCTGCTCTTCTGCTCACTTCGACCCAGTGATAGTCACTATGTCTTCCGCGAAGTGCACATTTCACCTTTTCTTCCTTTTTCTTCACTCTCTTCCATAACCAAGGGCCAACAAACATCATCAACTATACACCTCATGTATGTGCCAACTCATCAACTACTTGTCTCAACCATGTACCCAACATGTACTGCAATCAAAATCCCTCATCAATATCATCATCCAAATATGAATTGTAAATCTGTAATAGACCTGGTGTATATTGATGCAGGAGCATCGCTCCATGTCAGCAGCGTGCCAGCCAGCTAACACATCCAGTATGCATTTAATGGAGAAAGGGAGAGGCGTAGCCCTTTCAATTTTGAAATTCGAAGTTTCAATAAATGTTGTAAGGCTTTTAATGCTAGACCATGCCTTTGTACATGTAGTGGTTGAGGTTTCCTTTAATGGTTACCTGTAGCAATCCCAGGACGTAGTCAGGACTGGGAATCCATTTATGTAATGTAGTCATAGGAGCTTCTCTATGATAGTGATAGCTCAGAGACAGTGGTTGAGGATAATCTCATGGTAGCCCTCATTTTGTAAGGAAGAAATTAGAGTAGAGAGATAGGAGGAGAGACCATAGCAGAGAGGTCTTAAGAGAGAGAGATGAGACTTGTTACAGTCCAGCCTGTGTAAACACTTTTTATAGGCATTTCTGGATTAATAGAAAAGTCATTTTTCCTACATA
>JASDQU010105498.1:102749-122801 GCA_032191745.1 Picea mariana | reverse complement strand
TGGTGGGTTCTTCACCATGTTCCAACCTTGACAAGTGGTCAAGGCCCGTGTTCATTCTTCTTGGCTTGACTATGATCTCAAAACCATATTCTTGAAATAACAGAATCCATCTACATATTTTCCCCCCCAACACTGACTTGTTGACTAGGTACTTCAGCATGGAGTGATTTGTGAACATTTTAAAGTGTCCTTCGAACAAGTAGTGGCAGAACGTTTTCAACACATACACCATGGCTAATCATTCTCTCTCAGTAGTGGTATAATTAATTTCAGTTGTAGATAGCTTCCTACTAGCAAAACCTAACGGATGGTCGACATCCCCTTCTCCAGTTTGGGCCAACACTTCTCCCAATGAAATAGAAGACGCGTCAACATGCACATGAAACTCCTTGCTCCAATCTGGGAAGACCAGAATATGCACAATAACCATATTTTTTTTTAGTGTGTCAAAGGTCGTCTGGCATTCTTCTGTCCAGCTAAATGAACAGTCTTTCTTCAACATATTCTCCATAGGTGTTGTAATTTGGGCATATCCTTTAATGAATTTCCTGTAATATCCAGTATTTCCTAGCGCAATGCACAATTGTTTGACTGAAGTAGGAGGTGGAAAATCAACTATAATTGCAAATTTTGATGGATCAACCAACAATCCCTGCTTGCATACAATATGGCCTAATAGTACTCCAAATGGTGAGAAGAAGATGCACTTCTTCAAATTCAAATCAATTTGACACTACTTTCATTTATCCAACATTAGCCTTAGACATTCAATATGGTTTTTCAACAAACTAAACATAGTCCATTCATCAAAATATGATTCTAAACATTTATGCAAAAATTATTTGAACGCTTCGACCACCACCCTAGAAAAGATGGTTGGGGCATTCTTCAGTCCAAATGGCATCAATGTATATTGGTAGGATCCCCATTCTATGGAAAACATGGTCTTGTGGTGGTCCTCCTTGGTAATCTGGATCTGATGGTATCCTAAAAATCCATTTGTAAAGAATATACCTCTTGGCCTCCCACATTGTCTAACACTTCGTCAGTGAATGGTGTAGGGAAGGGTTCATGCCGACATGCATCATTCAACTTCCTGATATCCACACATATCCTAATTTCTCCTGTCTTCTTGTCTTGCATGACCATAGAGATAATCCACTCTGACTCTTCGATAGATTCAATAATCCCTGCTTTCAGCATTCTGTCAAGATCAATCTTCACTTTTTCCTGGTATTTTGGGTTCAATTTGTAGGGTCTTTGCTTGACTGGCTTCACACCTGGTTTCAATGGTATTCTAATATTTCCCATATGTCCTTTGAAACCCTTCATATCAGTGAACTTGGTCGAAAAAAGTCATGATATTCATGTAGTAACTCTTTAATCTTTTCAATGGTAGCAACATCCCAATAATATCTAAAATTGGAAAGCTTCGGTGTCTCCTCTGTCCCAATGTTGAATTTTTTAATCTTGATTGGATAACCAATAAATGGTAGCTCAACTCCCAATCCTTCCACATTTCTTTGGCCTTCTATTTATGTGATGTTCACCTTCTTTGGATCATCATTGTCATCGGTATTGATGTTGTAGCGTAGTCCATTTGTCCTCTTCTTGTTCCATAGGGAGGCTAGATACCTCCTCGAATACCTTTTTTATCAGAATCTGTAATTCTTAGTCTACTGAAGGATATTCACTTTCAAATAAAAAGGTGGTTACAAAATTCTAAATCATACCTTCCCAGTCTGTAGTGATGAGGCGCAACTCTGCTTGAATGTACCCGTTGATAGGGGTCATATCCAGCGTGTTAATGAATCTATGCACCCATTGTTCTCGAGGGGTGTCGCTCCAGGCTTCTTCGCAACTTTTCACATGCTCTTTTTGGCAACTTCGAACAGTGTACCTTACATCATGGCTTACTTCTTGTGTTGAGAATCGTGTTGTCATTAAAGTTTTGCATTGTGTCTAGTCTATAATATTGCTTTTATGTGTCCCCCACCATCTTGTTGGTGTAGATTTCAGGGACTCATCCATGGTCGACCGTCTTTGTTGTATTTGTACAATCTCTTCAAAGTATGATAGGAAGGCTTCTAAAGGATCCAGACCATGAAATGTGGGTAACTTACTCACTGTTGTGCTGATCTAGCAAACTTCTCTGGTTAATCTAGCACATCTTCTAGTAGATACTTCATACATCTGGTTCTACCAGTTCTCTAGAACTTCTTCTAAATATAATGAACACATGTTGTCACTTCACCACCTTACATTCCCATTGGTTGTGGGGTTGATGTAATCCTATTGTATGGCTATTAGTTTGTACATGTTTTCCAATTTGTATGTGTGGTCTTATTCTCTAATGGGCTCTGTGTATCGCGGACCTTCATTTGGATCTAAGGGTGCAATGACCTGAAGGCCATCTCCTTCAAAGGTCATACGTCTTTTCTTCATATCAACTATAGTGGAATTGTTAAAGGCCCAATTGATTCCTAACAACGCAGGGTAAGGGAAATTTTCATCGACTATCTCAATTACCTCCAAATCTGCAAATGTTCTTACCCCGTCGATGTCCACATGGACATGCTCTAATTGTCCAAATGGGATGATAGCTTGTTGATTAGCCATCCTAAGTCTGATAGGGGAATATATCAACCTTGATTTTCCCATTAGTTCCCAAGTTTTCTTCGTCATGACATTGACCTCCGACCCTAAGTCGAGGACCACATAGTCTATATCATATTCTCCTATCTGAGCAACCAAGTGTAATTCTTTATTTGTCCTTCTCTTCTTACCAATTTGGTGTACTTCCCTGTTCAGTAAGGGGTCTATCATTCCTATCTCATACTATTTGACTAAGTTTTGTAGCTCTTGTACAACATTTTCATCCTGAATCAACTTAATACAAGTGTATAAAAATTTGATGAGCTTACTAACCTCTTTTCCTTCTTTTGGCGAAACCGACTGTTCAAATGCCTAAGGAATCCCATATTCTCTTATTTCTGGGCGTGTCTTTGAGGAAGAACCTTGAACTTCTTTGAACTCTTGCCTTGCTACCTCAAAGACTTGTCTTTCTTTCTTCACGTCAAAATTTTGGGTCTTCTCTACAGCTTTCTTGATGCCTGAGTCTTCTGCGATATTTCCTTGGGTCATTCTATCCTCTCCTATGGCAGTGCCTCTTCAAGTGATAAAAATGACTCTAGGGTATGATCTGCGAGGTTCAGCATAGATCAATTGCACTTGTGGGTTTTGTTGGGGTCCTCATCTTTCCTGAAGCTTGGCTAGCAGCACAAGGTAGTCCTCAATGACATGCTCGAAGGATTTTCAATAACTGCAAGTGGTGCAAGGGTTCTGATAGTCCCTTGCTAGATGCCCAGGCTATGTTTAGTTATAAAAGATTATTTTTCCCCGGCCTTGGACCATACCTCCTCCTCCTCCTCCTCCTCTGAATCCACTGTGAGGATTGAAGTTTCCTCTTGTTGGGGAGTTATACTGCGTAGTGTTTTCTTCTTGATGTACATCACCTTGGATCTTATATATATATCTCGATCTTTCATGCATGAGATCATAATCTATAAAATATCTATCATCATGCCCTACTGATTTACATAATGTGCAGTACAAGTTTGTGGGTGTCTGAACATATTTCTACATGTAATAGCACTCACCAGGGCGATGTCGATTTCTGCATACTTCGCACCAAGGTAGGGTGACTTGCTTCAAGGGGCTCGGAGCTCCAGAAGCCAAGTATTCATTGAATAGAGGGAAATGTTCCTTGTCATGACCTTGTGATCTGCATCTGACACACCAGATGTCTTCTCTTTTGTCTTTTCCCTTGTCTTTCTTCATGTCTTCAACCTGTAGAGACAAACTACTTAGCTAACTCAAGATCTGACTCATACCTAAGCTGGATTCTCCCATAGGGGTTGATTCAATCTTCATGGAGATATCCAATGCTTCTGCCTACAAAGAAATATTTTGTTGCATCAGGGGAACTCTGATATGTGGTAAAAGAGCAGTGATGAACCATTCTTTGTTTTTCTCATCCGGGATCTTAAAGGTCAATCTTCCTGTTAGGGTCTTGAATCTCTGATCGAACTCCCAAACAGGTTTGGATACCTTTTGCTTGATCTCTTTCAGCTTTGTAATACATTGGGACTCTGACTTAGGTTTCTTAAACTCTACAATCAACGTGTTCTTGATTTCATTCAATGGCTTAGGATGTGCAAGTCCTTGGACAAGCTTCATGTACCAACTCAACGCATGATCCCTCGATGTAGTGCTAAATTGGTTTCTTTTAACAGCTTCCTCGATAATATTCTTAATGTTCCATATGGCCTCACATAGGAGCCAGTGTTGATCAAGATCTTCAGATCCATATCCCCTAAAGATAGGGAGCCTCATCTCATCTACCATAAAGCTGCCTAGGTTTCCTGTTTGAGTAGATGTTGAACTGCTAGTAATAGTACTTTGTGGACTCTGGTGACTCTGACTATTCTGATTACTTAGCACTGTTGAAGCAATAGGAGGGTTAATAGTACTTACTTCAATGGTCTGTGTAGTTCCTGAGGTTTATGGCTCGTTCCATCGAAGTTCTTCAGCTTCCCCTTCTTCTTCTCTGGTGGGTTCTAAATGTTCTTCACTTATCATATCTACCTCTTCTCCACTATAGAAACCTTCTTCCCCATAGTTTTTATTAAACAAGTTCTCAAGGTGAACCCCTTGAAATAATCTCCCACTACGCATATGTCCAACTTATGTGTCGTTGTCGCTGTCCAAATTCTTGAACATTAACCTTTTCAAATCTTCTCGATCTATTGTATCTTCAAGATGTTCTTCTCATGCAACAACATCTTGAGTCTCAACTTCAGGAATTGTAAAAATTTTCCTCTAGGTCCTTTAAAGAAATATATTTCAACTTAGCTGTAAGAATCCACTCTGTCAACAAAAAATTTGGTGATCTACCCTCCAATGGTACTATCAAACCAATGATCTACTGCTTTGGATACAACATTATCAACTCTTTCAACCTTTTGGATCAGCGTCATCGTCCAAACCATAGGAGGTATAGATCTGATCTCGAACTGGGTATCTGCCAACCTAACTAACCACTCATATAGCTCTTGATGGATCCCTCCAAAGAATATCTCGTGAATGTTAGTAAAGATATATTTCTCCAACAAATATTCTGTACTAAGATTAAGGTTCTTGTTTTGGGATTCAACGAAGTCCTTCTCTTGATCCTCTATCCAATTTTGAGTTTTTGTCTTTGATGGGAACCACCTTGACATTCCCTCAAGAAGATCCATGTCCTGACAACGAAACCATTTGTTGGCACAGGGGCGGACCCAGGGTTCAGCTCCAAGGATGCACCAACAAGCCCTAGCTACTAGCCCTTTCGGCGACACTTGCAAAGCAAATGAAGTCTCACCCAAAGCAGCTATGACGGGGTTGCAGGACAGAAGTGTCTACAACTAGGGGAATATCAAGTGGATCCAACTCCACAACAACAACCCATCATACATATATCACTTGTCAAGCTAGATATACCATGTAGAGTTATGGATCTGATCTAATACAATCATGAAAATAACAATATAACAGTGACAAATATCAAAGCATCAATCATACAGATAGCACCAAATGTATGTGGTTCACCCTCTCTCTAGGGATATGTCCATAGAACTATGCTTATGATTTATTAATATAAAGCATATAGTTCTTGTCTTCTCTCTCAGCTAGTAGATCATCCTTCTCTTCTCTGTTTCTCTCCCCTTCCTACACACCCATCTATAGGACTTGACCTTCGCACATAGCTGAAGATCTTACAATATCTGAAGGCTCTCTCTCTCTCTCATCACTTCTCTCTCTCTCAATACAATGATCTCTCACACAATAATATAGCTATATCAACAACCATATTGTACCAACCTGACCCAGGTCCTATTGACCCTTATTTATACATTACAATACCTCACCGACAAACCTAGGTTGAAACCTAGGTGTCAAAACCCTAGATACAAAAACCTTAGGTCTCTAATACCCTGGGTCAACTTGACCCACTTTTTTTGAGCTTCGCCAACCTATCTTTCCTTCCTTCTCATGCAGTGCTCCAAAGAATCCAACGGTGGCTTTTTCCCTCTTGCTGAGTTGTCCTTGATCCATCTTCCTTGTTGATCTATCATCCTCGATCTCTTCATCCCACGGCTTTTGTTTCCGTACTTCGATCCATCTTTTCTTCTCTTCTACTCACTTCGACCTAGTGATAGTCACTGTGTCTTCCATGAAGTGCACATTTCACCTTTTCTTCCTTTTTCTTCACTCTCTTCCATAACCAAGGGCCAACAAACATCATCAACTATACACCTCATGCATGTGCCAACTCATCAACTACTTGTCTCAACCATGTACCCAACATGTATCGCAATCAAAATACCTCATCAATATCATCATCCAAATATGATTTGTAAATTTGTAATAGACCTGGTGTATATTGATGTAGGAGCATCACTCCATGTTAGCAGTGTGCTAGCCAGCTAGCACATCCAGCACACATTTAATGGAGAAAGGGAGAGGCGTAGCCCTCTGAATTTTGAAATTCAAAATTTCAATAAATGTTGTAAGGATTTTAATGCCAGACCATGCCTTTGTACATGTAATGGTTGAGATTTCCTTTAATGGTTGCCTGCAGCAAGCCCAGGACGTAGTCAAGAATGGGCATCCATTTATGTAATGTAGTCGTAGGAGCTTCTCTGTGATAGTGATAGTTCAGAGACGGTGGTTGAGGATAATCTCATGGGAGCCCTCATTTTGTAAGGAAGAAATTAGAGTAGAGATATAGGAGGAGAGACCAGAGCAGAGAGGTCTCGAGAGAGAGAGTTGAGACTTGTTATAGTCCAGCCTTTATAAACACCTTGTATAGGAATTTCTGGATTAATAGAAAAGTCATTTTTCCTACATATTGTTGTTCATGTGTTTATGTTTCAAGAATTAATGTTGTAGACACAGGTGATAGATAGATTTTATTATCTATTTGTGAGTTTGTCAATTTCTATCTGGGTTCTTTAGGCTATCCAAGGGGTGAACAATAGAATAGAGGAGGTTTGTAGCCAGTGCAAGGAGTGCGTATCTGAATCTCTCATTTGAGATCAGAGGAGAACGTGTCAGGCAGGCACACCAGGACAATTCACAACTCAAGATAAGCCTTAGAGTTACTGAACACTCTGGAGGTGAAGACTGTGCAGCGAAAGCATGGGGAGAAGATAGAACTACTAAAGGTTCTGTAAAACTCTGCCAGGAGGGCATTGAGCGCATGCATAGAGTGCATAGGAGGGACTCTATTTCAAGTTCATAGATAAGATGTGTCGAGAGGGAAGACAAAATTTCTGAGAATTCTGTAAAACTCTGCCAGGAGGGCATTGAGAAAATGCACAGAATGCATTGAGGAGAACTCTATTTCGAGTTCAGTAAGAACACAGAGTCACTGAGGATTCTGTAGAACTCTTCTAGGTGGGCATTGAGTTGGTGCAAGTGTGCACAGAAGGAACTCTTGTTTGAGTTCAGAGAGAAGAGAAGTTTCACAGGAGAAGACACTCACATGGTTGCTGAATACTCTGTAGGCTCTGCAAGGTGTGCATCAAGTAGAAGAATGCCGGGTGGGTGTAAGGAGTTTTATTTTCCAGAAAACATCTCGAATCTGAGTTATTTGAGATCCTAGAATGCAAAGCGTGCACAAGAGTAAATCTCCGAGAGGATGAAGCTCAGAAGGGATAGCATTTCTATAATGCAGATGAAACCCAAAAGAACCAGGCTCACAAGAGGAAGAGTCGAAGGTTGAGACCTTCGAGACTTAGAAAATCCTCTAAGTCAAAAAGCCAAGAATCTTAGGAGGAAGAGCACAACTACCATTGGATCGATGCTGGGAGGAAAGATCTGGACTGTTGAATCTATGTCCAGGCAGCAGCAGGAGAGCATGCAAGAAGTATAGATCTGAATCGTCAGATCTAGCACCAATACCCGACAACCGTTGGATCAGGTGAACGCACACGAGGTTTAAACCCTTGGATATCCATACATTTAGGAATCCGAAGTTGCAGGAGTAGAGGAGGCTACACCCCATACTTTCAATCGCTAAGATCACGAAATCATGCCAGTTGTTGGATCCAGGAGAAGGTGCGAGGGGTTTAATCCTTAGGAAGCTGCACAGAAGGGTAGAATGGATGGTAGAAACTTTGAGGGAGAAGTGTTGAGTTTTCGTGAGCCATTATATCGTGAAAAGGTGCCCAAGGTATAAACCTCATAACAGCATAAGGAAGAGGACTCGTCAAGTCCCAAAGGCATCAGGACCATCCATTTTGGTGGACAGGTGGCAGAGATCTGGATCATTTCGTGAATTCGGGGTTTGCGAGTTTGGAGGGCAGACCAAATTCTTGGTTTCACGAAGTCTCGAGTTGCGAGGAGAAGGGAAGGAGATCCATACCATTGGATCCAAGCCATGGGAGAACCATTGGATCAAAACCTCCACATGGTATCACATATCGGGGTTTCGGGGGTTGAAAGAATTTCTTTTCAACTGTAGAAGTCGTGAAGTGTTGAGCACAGAGGGCTCATGCAAACACGTGTCACATCCGTTAGGTGGGGATCGCGTGGTTGACAGGTGGTGTAGCAACAAGTGACCAAATAAATGTGGAAGCATGTGACAGGTGGTGGAAACACGTCACCTGGGAAGGATTCAACCCATTGTTGACCTTTTGCATTTCAGGGATTCACAAAGGAGGAGAACGAGGGTTCAACACTCCAACTCACGAAGTCATGAGTTGCAAGTAGTGCTAAAGGAGTCAACCCATCGCTGACTTATCATGCTTCAGAATTTCGCAAAGGAGGAGCACGAGGGTTCAACACTCCAACTTGTGAATTCATGAGTTGCAAGTAGTGCTAGCACTTAGCCTAGCCAATGGTTATGTGTGGAAGGTGCTAACAAGGAGGAGCCATACCCATATCGCATCTCGGGTATCGGTGTTTGGAAAAAGAGGAGTCGAGGGTCTTCGACTCACGAAATCGCAAGTTGCGAAAAGCGTTTGCACTAAGGCCAGGTTGTGGTTGCATGGAGATGTAAGGCTCGTGCCTGGTGTTAAGTTTCACAAGGAGGGTTTTCATAAACAACCTATGGATTCGTTGAAGGTTCTAGCAGGGAACCAAAGGAGTCACTTTGGCTCAAGGAGAATTTAGAACGATCCTAAGCGGATCTCAGCCATAGGTTCAGGGGTTTTCAACATATATTATCACATACTTGCAAACATTCATTAACTTTAACAACAAGAGACTAGCATTTTCATCAAACTTTTCTTTAGTCTCACATGACTAGTTTTGGTCCTTGGATTAGTCAACAACCCTAACTTGAAATAATCATAACTATGTACCTGTAATGAATAAAGATCTGAAACTAATACACAATGTTCTTTGGTTTGTTTTATGCAATTCCTCTAGGTGTCACTACTTGGAACCTCTTAGAAAATGAGTTATAACA
Organism: Picea mariana; assembly: GCA_032191745.1. Lineage (NCBI taxonomy): Eukaryota > Viridiplantae > Streptophyta > Pinopsida > Pinales > Pinaceae > Picea > Picea mariana. The sequence continues at coordinate 113,284 of JASDQU010105498.1, read as the reverse complement.
AAATGGCATACCTTGTTTAATTTTGGCTTATTCTAGAGAGTGACATTGTAGAGCGTGCCCCACACAGAATATTTGTTGAATAGATTTGAAAATTTTACATAGAATAATACAGATTGTACTCTAACCAACAAATTTGGTATTACTCAATTTGGATCTGTTATGAAGAAGTTATGACGTTTTTACCTGAAACACATGTTTTAGACTAGTTTAAGGACTAGCCAAAAACCCTATTTTCCACGGAGTGTAACTCCAAAGATACAATGACCCACAAGCTAAATTTGTTACCAGAGATACTTGTATATGTTTCCTCAATATCCTATTAATATCACGGTCTGAATCATTCTAGAAAATAAGTAATTGCGAAAATGGTGAGATGACCTATAAATAACATACCTTAGAAAGCATCATCAAAAGAATTTATCCTCCCTTGAATTCCGGCCTTCTTTTCTTCACCTTCCCTCTGAAATTCTTCTTAGATATCCTCTAGTTACCTCGGTCACCTATATATATTCAATATTCTTAAGTGTGATATAAAATGAGAGATCCTTGCCTCTTATTTATACTCTCCATCTTCTAGATCACTTAACCCATTTCTAGGTCACTTAACCTATTTCTAGGTCACCTAACCCATTTATAGGTCACTTAACCTATTTTTCTCATTTTTAGGGTTAACCACTATCCCTAATTAGAAAGTTCTCCATTACTTTATCATTTAAATATTCCTCCTTGACTTTGTCACCTCACTTTATCATTTAAATAATCTTCTTTGATTTTGTCACTTCACTCTATTATTTAAATAATCCTTCTTGACTTTGTCACTTTAATTTATCATTTAAATAATAATTTCTTTTTTGCAATATCTTTGACTTCTTTGACCTTTTGGGGCTTCAATCCAACATATGAGGGTCCTCCAACTTTGTAAGGCCATAACTCTCAAACTGTAAGGAGTTATGTGACATTACACATACCACCAGAAATGGCATGACATGTACTATCCATATAGAATAGTATTACCTTCAAATATATTAAAACGCATACCATTACACATGAAACAACCTTGGTTCCATTACCCAAACCTTTGTGCTACCGGAATTCGCTACCAAACTTTCTTCAAGGGTTGACATCAATGAAAACTAACCTTAATCAACAATCTCCCCCTTTGGAATTGATGGAAACAGTCTGATGCAATACTGAAATTATGTCATGCAATACTTAATATATATCACTCATGCTCCCCCCGAAAACATGCCTCTTTCCTCTGCATCTGATGAACCTCTCCCCCTTTTTCATCAATGGAAAAGGCATATTTCCATCCAGTGTTGCTCCCCTTGTCTGAACTGTCCTATTTATAGTGTTTCCTCGGTTACATCTAAGACATATAAGATAATAATTAAAAAGAATTCATTTTGGAGTATAAATAACTATGATTCTATGGCGAAGATACTCAAAGGCTTCCCATGGAAGTGGTTTTGTAAATATGTCCGCCACTTGTTATTTTGTGCCCACATACTCAACTCTGATCTTCTTTTCTGCAACCTATTCCCGTAGAAATTGATACTTGATTGGAATGTTCTTAGTCTTGGAGTGCATCACCAGGTTCTTTGAGATACCGATGGCACTTTTATTATCACGATCAATTGGAATGGGCTCATCATACTCAACATGTATATCTGTCAAAGTTTGTTTCATCCAAAGAAATTGTGTACAACATGTTGTTGCTGCAATATACTCTGCCTCGGATATAGATAGAGATATTGATTCTTGTTTCTTGCTTAGCCATGATACTAAACACTCAGTTGAGTAGAACTCTTCTCCACTAGTGCTTCGTCGATCATCAATACAACCTGCCCAATCTGCATCTATGTAGGCAATAAGAGATAGATCCTTTCCTTTTGGATACCATAATCCAAACTCTTATATTCCCTTGATATATTTGAAAATTATCTTCACTGCTAATACATGTGATTCCTTTGGTTCTTCTTGNACGTCGATCATCAATACAACCTGCCCAATCTGCATCTATGTAGGCAATAAGAGATAGATCCTTTCCTTTTGGATACCATAATCCAAACTCTTATATTCCCTTGATATATTTGAAAATTATCTTCACTGCTAATACATGTGATTCCTTTGGTTCTTCTTGAAATTGTGCCACCTGTCCAACTGCTTGCATTACATATAGTCTAGATTTTGTCACATATAGTAGGAGGCCAATCATTGACTTGTATTTCCTCTGATATGTAGACTTTGAATCATCATCTTTGCTTAACTTACAACTTGTTTGCATGGGAGTGATAACTGGTTTGCAATCTTCCATTCTAAACCTCTTTAGCATTTCTCTGATATACTTGGTGTGAGAAATAAAAATTCCTTGGTTGCTTTGACGTATCTGAAGTCCTAGAAAGAAGTATAGTTCTCCAAGTAAGGAAATTTCAAATTCATCTTGCATATCCTTTGCAAATTTCTGGCTTAACCTATCATCATCACTACCAAAAATAATATCATCAACATAAACTTGAATTAATAATATATTACCTTGACTTACCTTGATGTAGAGGTTGTTGTCTGCACTTCCTTTTTTGAACCCTGTCTGCTATAGGTATTTATCTATTCTAGAGTACCATGCTCTAGGAGCCTATTTTAGACCATACAAGGCCTTCTTTAATTTGCACACATAGTCTGCATTATCTGACAACTGAAATCCTTCTGGTTGTTTAATGTAGACTTCTTCTTCAAGTTACCCATTTAGAAAATCTAATTTTACGTCCATCTGATACACTTTAATATTTTTGGAGCATGCATAAGATAAAAGAAATCATATTGCTTACATTCTAGCAACTAGGGAAAATGTCTCTTCAAAATCGATTCCTTCAACCTGTGCATATCCTTCAAATACCAATCTAGATTTGTTCCTTGTAACCTGTCCATCTTCTTTCAATTTATTCCTATATACCCACTTTGTGTCGATAACATTCTTATCCTTTGGTCTTGGAACCAATTCCCAAGTGTTATTTTTCTCTATTTGATCATATTCTTCATACATGGCCTTGTTCCAAAATTCATCCTTGCTAGCCTCTTCAAAATAGGTTGGTTCAATCATAGATGTGAGTGTTAGGTTTGTTTTTTCCGGTGAACGGATTCTTCTTCTAGTCTCAACTGTTGCATCTTTGTTTCCGATAATCTGATCTGAAGGATGATTCTTCTGTATTCATCTTCTAGGTGTCTTTGGAGGCACTTGTTGAACTTTATCTTCTTCTTCTGTTGGATTCTATTCATATTCCTCTTCTACTTCCTTTTCATCTTCTACTTCTTCTTCGAAAAGTTGTTCCATTGATTATTTTTCTTCTTCCTTTGATTCTGGTATGCCTGTCTCATCAATTGTTACATTGATGCTTTCTGCAACTTTGTTCAATATCAGATTGTAACACTTGTATGCTTTCCTTGTACTTGAGTAACCAACAAGTACTCCTTTGCCCACATGAGAGTCAAACTTTCCCATTTTTCCATATTCTCTTTTGATGTAGCATTTTCTTCCAAAAACTCTGAAGTGATTCACATTTGTTGGTCTTCCTTTCCATAGCTCGTAGGGAGTTTTGTCACTATTTTTTCAGAGCATTACTCTATTTTGAATGTGAAATGATGTATGCACTGCCTATGTCCAAAATATATCTGTCAATTTGGAGTCCATTAGCATTGTTCGGGCCATTTTCTATACTATCCTATTCTTTATTTCAACAACTCCATTTTGTTGAGGTGTTCTAGCAATGGAAAATTGTCTTTTTATTCCATGATTGTTGTAGTAGTCCATAAATTCCTTTGAAGTGAACTCTCCTCCATTATCATATCTCAAGCATTTGATTTTTGAATCCATTTCATTTTCAACCATTTCCTTGTAGATATTGAAGTTTTCAAAATCTTCTGACTTATTCTTGAGAAATCAAACTGTAGTCATTCTTGTATAATCATCAACTAATAAAATAAAGTATTTCTCGCCTTTTAAACCCTTTGTTGTATTTGGTACAACTAGATTAGTATGCACAATTTCTAGTGGTCTTGTCATTGAATATTCCTTTGATTTGAACCTAGTATTTGTTTGCTTTCCTTGTTGACCATGCTTGCATAAAGTGTTGGTTGGTTTCGTGATCCGAGGCATTTCCCTGAATGCTTCTCTTTTGTTGACTTTGAAAAGGTTATCAAAATGTACATTACCCATTCTTCTGTTCCATAACCAACTTTCAACTTCATTTCCTAGACAACACTTTTCATTTCCAATTTCACTTAATACATATATGTTGCTTGAAGTTCTCGCAACTGTAGCAATCAATTTTCCTGAAACTTCTTTTCTTATCTCGCACTTTTGTGAATTGAAAGTAACTTTATGACCTTGGTCACACATTTGACTCACACTTAGAATATTATGTTTCATATCTTCTACTAGTAGAACATTTTCTTCCTTGGTATTCTTGTTCCCAATTCCGACTGTGCCTTTTCCAATGATTTTAGCTGAATCATCATTTCTGAAGGAGACTGATCCATCTCTTTCCTTTCGTAATGTAAGAAACTTGTCTCTATCACCTGTCATGTGTTTTTAACAGCCACTGTCAACATACCCACCACGTTTCTTATGCTTAGATTGTAAAGCGAGTGTGCATTCTTCATTTCTATACTGATCCTGATTTCTTATCCATGTCCTTTACTGAGGTTCATGTCTGTGACTATTGTTATTTTGTTGCAATTCTCTAGGAGGGACTGTCATTCTACAATATTTAGCCATGTGTCCAAAATTATTACATTTGTAACATTCCACTTCCATGCTCAAAGATTCAAACATGTTGTAACTTATTCCCTGCGTTTCACTAGGCCTTCTTGGATAACCCCTTTGTGTATGACCTTCAAAGTTGTTTGTGTTCCTGTTGTTAGCTCTGCAATTCACAACTTTATGTCAAAAATTATTACATGCATAACATAAACCAAAAAACATAGTTTGATACATGGGAGTTGAAGATCTTCTGAAAGGAGGTACTCTTATAAATTCTTCTTCTTCCTGAGGCCTATTTATCAGTTGTTGATTATGAAATATGAATATTCTCAGTGGAGTATTATCCCTATAATCTTCCTATCCCCCTTGATTGTTTCTGCATAGCTTTTTGGATATGTTTCTTGCTCTATTGTTTTGGAGCTTGATCCATTTTTTGTCTAATTGTATCCAAGTCCAGACTTGTCATGATAATATTTTTGACTGCTGATAATGTCATCCAAAACTTTTGAGCTATTCTGCATATTTTTCTTTTGAATATCCTTTCTTAATGTGACAATATTTTCTTCCAAATTTCCAACGATATTGTCTTTTTCTTCTAGCTTTTCTTTAAGTTCTTCTTCAATTCTTTTATCTTCTTCTATTTGAACCTTCAAATTTGTGATCATTTGTTCTAGTTCTTGAGTGTCTTCTTTCTTGTCTAGTTCTGCTTGTAGTTTCTTTTTTTTCTTCTTTTCTCTTCTGATAACTTCTATGGCACACATTAATTTCCCTCAGTAGTCAACTTCTGCCTCTTCGATTTCTTCTTTGACTTCTTCATATTCTTCTTTGGCTTCTTCATATTCTTCTTCAGAGTCTTCTTTATTAGAGTCTTCTACTTCCATGAATAGAACTCTTTCTATCTCAATGTCACTGACTTCATCTTCATCTAATGATGAGATGTCGTCTTTGGAGCATAAGATTTTCTTGAAAACTTTCTTTGTGGTTATTTTTCTCTTATATGTTATTTTTCCTTTTGAGTTACCTTCATCATTTATCTTTTCCTTATAAGGACATTTGTTAGAAAAATGACCAATACAATCACAATTAAAAGAAATTAAAGGAAGATTACCTCTATAACTACCGTCGGTTCCCTTGTTCAGTCTTTTCACAAAGTTGGCCACTTCTTCATCATCTTCTGAGATGTCACTGTTGTTGTTATGTTCTTCTTTTTTCCTTCCCTTTTTCTTTGACTTTTTGGATGCTTTGAAGGCTACTTCTTTTATATCTGTATTTTCCTGTTCAGTTCTCATTTCATATGCTGTGAATATTCCATTTAATTCATCCATGATTATTGAGATTAGATCTTGTCTTTCTTCTAGTGTTGATATCTTAGGGTCAAATCTCATAGGAAGAGATCTTAGTACTTTTTGAACAATTACAAATTCTTTTATTTCTTCTCCCAATCCTATGATTGCATTTACTGTTTCATCAACTCATAAAAATTATGCTGCAATATTCTCATCTTCCTTCATCTTAAGTTGTTCGAACTAACCTCTATAAGTTTGAAGCTTTGGTTCTTTGACTTTTGAATCTCCTTCATAAATATTTTGAAATTTGTCCCAAATCTCTTTATTAGATTTACAATGTGCAACTTTAGTGAATATCGTTTCACTAAGACCATTCAGAAGTGAATTTTTGGCTTTGGAATTATTCTAACTGAGTTTCATTACTTTGTCATTTGTTGGTGGAACTGTTGGTGTTGTCTATCCATCTACAATTGATTGCCAAATTTCAAATCCCTATTCCTGTATATATGTTTTCATCCTTATGCTCCAAAATGAATAAGTTTGTCCATTGAACTACGGTATTCCATTTTTATACAAGTTGTTACTCTCCATGATCTACCTTTCAGTGGTTAAACTAATTTTTGAAGGAACCTGCTCTGATACCAATTGTTGGATTATTGAGAGGGGGCGGGGGGTGAATCAGTAATAGAGAAATCTAATTTTTTTTAACCATATAATCCAAGTGTTATATCAATGTAGAATTATCATCCAATAACTGAAGAGTAAATAAGCAATGAACAAATGATCAATCATACACATACACAGTATACCAGTGTTTTATGTGGAAACCCAAAGTGGGAGAAAACCATAGAATGTTTTTTCTTATATGTCTTGAAGAATTACATTCATTGGAAGCACCAACTTCCTTTGTTTTCCAGCTGCAACAGGAAGGAGGATGCAACCCCCTTGTTTCTTAGGCTACAAACTGAAGGAATCTCCAACTCCCCTATTCTTTGGCTACAACCAGAAGGAGGCTCCAACCCCCTATGTTCTCTGGCTACAACCGGAAGGTGGCTACAACCACCTATCCTTGCCCCATCCAACTGCCCTGACGTTGAACTAGAATGATGGAACCACTATCATACTATCACTATGAGATATACCACTATAAACCTATAGCAATAAACCTGAACCATGCATCAACTTGTACCTCAACCTGCAATCAGCCTGTACCATAAACAAGTGCATCAACCATGCACAAAACTATACCAAACAATGTGTAATCAACCTGTACCATAAACAAGTGAATCCAACCATGTACCAAGTATGTATCAATCATGAGTCAACTACACATCAACTATAACTCATCAAAATGTACTAACATCATAAACTATACACCTCATGTATATGCCAATTCATCAACTACTTGTCTCAACCATGTACCGCAATTAAAATCCCTCATCAATATCATCATCCAAATATGATGTGTAACTTTGTAATAGACCTGGTCTATATGATCACATACCTACAAACCTTCCTTAACTTTAACAACAAGAGACTAGCATTTTCATCAAACTTTTCTTTAGTCTCACATGACTAGTTTGGGATTAGTCAACAACCCTATCTTGATATAATCATAACTATGTACCTGTATTGAATAAATATCTGAAACTGATACAGAATGTTCTTCAGTGTGTTTAATGTAATTCTTCCAGGTTTCACTACTTGGAACCTCTCATAAAAGGAGTTATAGCAAAAATTGCATACTTTTGGCCTTCTTTTCTTCACCTTCCCTCTAAAATTTGGCTTAGATATCCTCTGGTTACCTCAGTCACCTATATATATTCAATATTCTCAAGTGTGATATAAAATGAGAGATCCCTGCCTCTTATTTATACTCTCCATCTTATAGGTCACTTAACCCATTTCTAGGTCACTTAACCTATTTCTAGGTCACTTAACCCATTTATAAGTAACTTAACCTATTTTCATCATTTTTAGGGTTAACCACTTTCCATAATTAGAAATTTATCCATTACTTTATCATTTAAATATTCCTCCTTGACGTTGTCACCTCACTTTATCATTTAAATAATCTTCTTTGATTTTGTCACTTCACTTTATTATTTAAATAATCCTTCTTGACTTTGTCACTTTACTTTATCATTTAAATAATAATCTCTTCTTTGCAAGCTCTTTGACTTATTTGACCTTTTGGGGCTTCAAGCTAACATATGAGGGTCCTCCAACTTTGTAAGGCTATAACTCTCAAATTGTGAGGAGTTATGTGACGTTCCACATACCACCAAAAATGCCATGACATGCACAATCCATATAGAATAGTATTACCTTCAAATATATTAAAAATCATACAATTATACATGAAACAAACTTGGTCCATTACCCAAACCTTTGTGCTAGCAAAATTCACTACCAGACTTTCTTCAAGGGTTGACATCAATGAAAACCAACCTTAATCAACACCACTCATGATTTGGAATTGACAGCCATAGAGCACACTTTGAAGAAGTGGAGGCACTACCTCATGGGAAAGAGATTTGAGCTGAAGATAGATCATAACAGTCTGATATATTTGTTTGATCAACCTACTTTGAATGTTAGGAAGAGTAGATGGTTGGAGTTCGTCTGTGAGTATGACTTTGATACCGAGCACATCAAAGGAAAGGAGAATAAAGTGGTTGATGCACTCAGTAGGAGAGTGAATGAATTGCATTCTAAAACCATTAACATGTACCATATAGATCTTAAAGGAAGAATTTTTTAAGCTGCAAAAGCAGATTTGTAGTACATGGAATTGGTACAAAATTGCAACAAGGTAAAATGCAACAAAAAACTGAAGATTATGAATTGGGAATTGATGGGATTCTCTTGTACTAAAAAAGAGTTTATGTACCAGATTCTCTAGAATTTACGAGTTTTATTTTAAAAGAGATGCATAATGTGCCTTATGCAGGACACCCAGGATATCAAAAATCAGTTTCAACAGTCAAAAGCCAATATTACTGGCCAGGAATGAAGAGGGAGATTGCTTATTTTATTTCCAAATGTTTGGAATGTCAATGGGTAAAGGTTGAGCATAGACACCCAGCTGGGTTACTACAACAATTACCCATTCCTAAGTGGAAATGGGAAGTGGTGACAATGGATTTCATCACATGATTTCCTAGAACAAGAAATCATCATGATGCAATCATGGTAGTGGTGGAAAATCTTACTAAAGCTTCCCATTTCATTCCTATGAAGACTATTCATAAGACAACTACCATTGTTGATATTTATATGAGGGAAGTAGCACACTTCCATGGTGTACCCAAGACAATTGTGTCTGATAGATACCCAAAGTTTACATCAAAGTTTTGGAAGGGGTTATTCAAAGGGTTCAGAACAAATATGAACTTCAGCACTGCTTATCATCCTAAGTCTGATGGGAAAATAGAGAGGGTGAACCAAGTGATAGAAGATATGTTAAGAATGTATGTGATGGAAAAACCATCTAAATGGGAATATTATATACACTTGGTAGAATTTTCCTACAACAATGGGTATCAAGCATCACTGAAGATGAGCCCGTTTGAAGCACTTTATGGAAGAAAGTGCAACACCCCAGTAAGTTGGGACAACCCAACTGATAGAGAAGTGGTTGGGCCAGAGTTTCTTAAGGAAATGGAAGAACAAATGCTCAAGATTAAGCTGAATTTGAAGGCTAACCAAGACAGGCAGAAAAGTTATGTTGATAAGAATAGAACTCACAGGGAATTTAAAGTAGGGGATCATGTATTCCTGAGAGTGAAGGCCAACAGAAGCTCCCCGAAGTTGGGAAATTGTTCAAATTTGGTAGCTCGATATTGTGGGCCATTTGAAATCCTAGAGAGGATTGGTCCAGTAGCATATAGACTTGCATTTCCTACATGCATGTATATACATAATGTTTCATGTGTCATTGCTTAAGAAATATGTACATGATGCTTGTAGGGTTTCAAAATAGTCCCTATTCTCACACCATTAATTCACTAAAACCTTCACAATTTCTTCCATTTCACCTTCATATCACCTTCATATCACCTCCACATCATTACATTTACCTCATCATTGGGTTATAACTATGCTTTTCCAAAGTTTATCAATTCTTAACATTTTTAAGTGGATTTGTGGTTAAACTTTAGAAAATAATAAGCTTATACTTATACCTAACAATTAGAATGAGTTTGTTGACATGTGTAGGTACAAAAGAAACTTCCTAGGCACCTTTATGTGGCACTATATATTCAAATTCGAATTTGAGGAGATCATGGAGGAGATCATGGACCTCATGGACAATATCATGGAGGATAGGGTTATGTGTCTAGATGGTTGAGAGATGTATGGAACTAAAGAGAGATTAGTGGATCACATTTATGAGTTTGTTATCATAGCTCTTGTATAAATAGGAGTGTTACCTCCTTCATTTGTAAGCTTGTAATCTTAGAATTAGAAAGAGTTGTAATCTTAGA
>JASDQU010105498.1:31338-60687 GCA_032191745.1 Picea mariana | reverse complement strand
ATTGATATTATTGGCAGTAAGTGTCGCTCTTGAACATGACACCCCCTATTCATTATTTGAAGCCGGTTTGGGAAATCCATTTGTCTCTCATTCGACTTTCTACAAGGTCATACCCAGAGTCGTCTCTGAGTCAGTGCTGCCAAATCCATCGTCGTGTTGTTCATATGTTCAAGAGAAGTTCATCCAAAACCTCTATTGAGTCGACCATCTATAGTTGTCCATTCTTACCAAGTTGGCCTTCCCTGTGTCTATTTTCATCTGTATCATGCTTTGTTTCACCTTCAAAATCTATTTCTCATTTTGTGTCATTGATGGGGGATACATTAAGGCCCTCATGTGATGAGTTATGTTCCGTCGACTCCAACTCATTATCCAAAAACAAGACTTAGAAATTATTTGGTACCTTGGAACTTGCATGCCTCAATGGTAGGTTCTCTCGCTTTCGACAATGGGTTTTCATTATTGACCCCTAATCGGGAGATTCCATCGAATGTTCAACCTTATCTCATTCATTCACATTCATTGGATTGTACTAGTGTACCTTGGGATTCATTGACATTAATGGTGATTTCCCTTGCACTTGTTAATGGTTTCATCAATGACTGGTAATCAAGTGGTTTCTACCATGTTTGACTTCGGCACATGTAATCACATGGCTAGATTCATACTTTCAGGTGATGGGATTGAAGACCTTGGGTTTCATCTTTTTGATCCAGGCTGCGATGGAGTATGTATGATTTTCATCGACACATAGATCCACTTTGTATGTCACGTGGCTATGTCGTCCTAATTTGAGTCTTCTCGCATAGATCCACAATGTATTCCTGGTGGCTATGCAGTATTTTTGACAACATGGATCCATGGTGTATGATTGGTGGCCATGAACCACGTTCATAATGTCATCCATTTGTGATATGAGTATGGGAATGCCTACCTCAGAACTGATATTATATTCTACAGATTCTTGGTTGTTTGTAGGTTTCCGATTAGGTGCACTCCTGGTTTCCGACACACACACGCAGTTTGCAAAGTATTTCGGCTGTCACTGATTCCGGCCTCATACTTTGGGGGGCATTCTGTTACACATGATTTTGGTCATCTTGGTGATATCTTAACAATGGTGTATTCGGGCTCCCAACAAGGACTTTTTTCCTGAGAAAAGTGGCCCTTGTCTCCTTCCAAAAATATATTTTTAAAGTGAGTTTGTAGGCTGCCTATGGCCTAGGGTGCGAGAATCACTCATTCTCGCAGGCCACCTAAACTTAGGGTGCAAACTTCTCATCTCCATACACATGGTGCGAACCTGTTTTTAAGCTTGGAAAGGAGAAGAGGTCTCGAGGGTTCTAGAAGGGAATCTTCTAGAAAATGAGTTGGCATTCATATGGTTTTCATTTAACTGACATCTCAGATTTGATGGGATCATCCTCATCCATGTAACCATCTCTCCTTCTCCTATATATTGAAAGGTTTCTCATGGAAAAGGTTAAGCAAGATTGAATGAAGAATTGGTGAAAAAATTGTGTGAAGAACCTTGCTTGGACAGAGGATTGAAGGCTCTAGTTGGTTTATCAAGAGGAACTGAATCTTCTTCATGCAAGTACAGAGAAAGTGTGTGTGTTGGAACCAAGAATCACTCAAAGGAATCTTGAAACATCAAGGCGATCAGGTTGTATCTTCTACTTTCAATTAATATGATACAATGACATGTCCCTTTCCCATAAAGTCATTCTTACTTTATTGTGTAATTCCTTGATCATATGCATAAGTTGACGTTGAATACATTTTTCTATCTTCACTTTGGTTGGTTTGTGTTGTCTTGGAATTGACCTCATGAGAGCACCGGAGCGAAGCGGGAGCAACAGAGACCTAAGGAAGCGATATAAAGGTATTTCACTTATTCCTCCCTATTAGCAGATTCAATGATCACAACTTAGGGAAAGAGTCGTGTCCTGTCCTATTTTTTTCTAGATCCAGGTGGATCTAGGGAGATCTGTTAGTGTCCGCACCTACCAATTAGTCTGAAAACACTTACCTTCATCCTTATCCTTTTAATTTTCTTGAGTATCTTCCCCGGTACCTTGGAGGGGTTCATGTTATAGCTGAGAGGCATTTGGAAGCCTTTGAGAAATTTATTGATCAGTTTGAGATAGTGCATGATGATGTTAACATGAGGTTATTCTCCAATTCCTTATTTGTTGATGCTGCTATATGGTTTATGAGTTTGAGGGATCATTCCATTAGTTCATGGATCAAGCTATCCGATGTTTTTCTAAAGCATTGGGGAGAGAATAAGTCTTTTGACTAATACTTGACTGAGTTTCATGATTTGAGGAGAGGAGAGAAAGAAACTATGGCTGTCTTCAACTGGAGATTTTATAATCTTTATCATAACATGCCATCAAAGATATGATATTCCGAGGCTGCTGCCATGGTATAGTATGTAAGGGCTCAACATTCCGAGCTTGTCCTTCTCCTGAGAGAAAAAAAAATAATCATCCTTAACACGCTTATTTGAAGATGCCAAAGAAGTTGAGGAGAATATCCGTGCTAGCAGGAGGATCTAAGATCAAGTTTGTTCTGAAAATATGCATGCATATGAGAAAGCAAGTTGTGAGTACACTTCAGATTTTGAGCAAGAAGACAGTGAGTATGAAGCATATCTAGAACAACAACAAGAATATGAGTATGAGTCAGATTTGAAATCAGATTCTTCAATATCTTCATATTTTCGTATGGATAGGTATGCATGTCAAGTTGATGATCAATTTTCATACCTTTGTGAGAATGAAGTAACTGATGATCATATTGATAATTTCATATTTCTTTTTGATCATTATCAATATGATTTAAACCCTGTCTTATCATCATTTGTTGATGATTATTCTGAAGAAAAAATTGTTAATATTGATGATCAAAATCTGATTACAAGAAAACTAGAGGATTATCATTTTTCAATCAAAGAGGTGGTCATGGATAAGCAATTGATTTATGTGAATCAATATGTTTCTGATTTCATTTTCAAGGATCTAGTTGCAGTCTTATTGGATTCATACATTTCAAATCACCCAAAATCTTCAATTTTCATTTACTCATCAACACTTTTGAGTGAGAATGGTTTTATGAATGATTATCTATCATTGGTGATATGTTTATGTTATTATCTATTGATCAACAATAGAGACAAGACTGTTTGAGTTTTGAAATTACTTGAATGGCTATTATGGAAGTCTTCCTTTACCTGATCAGGGTGAAAATATGGTTAGAGTAGAGTAGTGTAGGAAATAAGCTCACTGCCCGAGCATTTATTTTTCCTTCAGTTTGCAGAAATAACAATTAGTTTGTGTGAATGAAGGCAAGCCTTGATAATTTTTTAGAGAATGGTTGAATGTTGACTCCATAGCCCAATGGACTAAACACAATACAAATTGTGGATGTTTGCAGAGTAAGTTGTGGAGGTTAAAGGTTGGGAGCAACCCTAGGATAAGGCACTGAAACTACAAGAGTTATTAGAGCCTCATAGGGAGGACTCTATCCCCCATGGAGCCTATGTTACCAAAATATTGGTTTATGCCTCACCTTTGCATAATTCCTTCATTATTCATTTTTGAAAATGAATATAATGGGGGGAAATTAAATTTATATTGGGTTATGCCCAATCTCCAAGTTCAAGCATTAATCGACATCTCAAGACAACACTAGCCAAAGAAACAAGAATTGAAAACACTCTCACAAGGTTCCAATCATCAAAATCACCCATGTATTTATTCTACCTAATCGCATGAAGACACACAAGCGAGCGCTACCTAAATTCACTACCTAATTTCTGGCAGAAAACGAATTGTGCAGAGTTATCTTTCTAGTTTTGAGTCATTAACTTGAAACTTGGATTATGAACAATGGGAAGGAATTTTTGAAAACCAGAGGAGGTTTTTGTTTAGAACATACCAAATAAAAAAAACCTCTCTCATTTTTTCAAAATATTCTATGGTCAGAGAGTTATTTGACATAGAAGTGGTGTTATGAAACGTGCTGCTTAAACTCTGTTTTAAGACTACTGAACTAACATTTTTGACTAGTTGACTTCTAGGAGGATTTACAGGATAAATAAGATGAATTTTAAAAATCCAAAGGAGGTTATTGTCAATAAAAAAACCAGGAACATTAACCTCTTTCATTTTCACACAGGTGTCATGGATTGAGAGATTCAAAATAATCTTTGAGCCCTATGTTTTCAGTTTTCGTGTTTTCCTGTTTGAGACATGTTTTTGTGACACCTGTTGCGACCAGATGGAGATGAATTTAACAAAAATGAGATATTTTTTTCTTCATAACAATCTTATCTACAAAAACCATTCTCATATTTTACACATCTATTGTAGTTTTGAGAACTACAAGTGGCATTTGGAAGCCTAGTTTTCAGAATTTCACCTCCTAAAAAGTAGGAAATCAGTTAAAAAGTGTCATTCTTTGTTTGTAACTATTTCTATTTTTGGAAAGGGGTTTGAGTTTGAATTGGTGAGATGGAAAGGACCTATCATGATATATATTTCATGGTACAAGAGTAGAGTGGGGTTGGAAGGGTTGAGCTGAGTCTCCATTATTGTAAATTTCTTTGACTGAGTAGACTGTTCTTTGGTTATTTACTGGACTTGAGAATTTTTGATTAGTAGAAGTCAATTTATCTTTACATCATCTTGTTATCTCTTATACTGAAGTGTTCATTATTGGAGGATCCACATGAGTTTGTTATTGTTGTGTTATGATGAATATTTGATTATAATACTGCTTTGATATTCTTCAGTTTTCTTTAAACTTTGAATTCAAGAGGATGTTGTGTTTGAGTTTTTCATCTTTGGGCTGCTTGAAGATCTGATGTTGATGGAAGACCTTCAGACCTCCCTCACTAAGTCTTTCTCCTATTCATTTTTACTCCTATTCACTGACTAAAGCTAATCAAGACCTCATTTGCTTGTGCATACTAGCCCAGATTTCTGAGTTAAAGCCTTATTATTCAGAGTCTTGTCCATTTGACCTTTAAAAACCTCATTTAAAATAACAAATATTTTGATGTTACCAAGTTCACTTGATTTTAGTCTAGGGTGACTTTTGGAGTGATAACACCATCGACGACCGGAAATGGAATGACATGTACTATCCATTGGGACTAGTATTACCTACATATATATAAAAAATCATACCATTGTCCATAAAACAAACTTGGGTCCATTACCCAAACCATTGTGCTACTGGAATTCGCTACCTGACTTTCTTGAAGGGTTGACATCA
This sequence comes from Picea mariana, assembly GCA_032191745.1. Lineage (NCBI taxonomy): Eukaryota > Viridiplantae > Streptophyta > Pinopsida > Pinales > Pinaceae > Picea > Picea mariana. Next base: position 55,401 of record JASDQU010105498.1, on the reverse strand, counting down.
ATGACAACCAACCCAATTAATCAACAATCTCTCCCTTTGGAATTAATGGCAACACTTTGATGCAATATTGAAGTCATGTCACTCATGCTCCCCCTTTACATTTACCTTTGCATCTGATAAATATCTCCCCCTTTTTCATCAATGGAAAGGGTATCTTTCCATCCGGGGTTTCTCCCCCTAACTGAACTGTCCTTGGGTATACTCCCCCTGACTGAACTCTTCATGAAACTGATCTTCCAACCTGAAATATCCTATTTATGGTGCTTTCTCCTGTAAATCTACGACATATAAGATAAGCATTCAAAAACATTCATTTTGGAGTAGAAATTACTCCAAGTATTTGGCGTAGATACTCAAAGGATTTCCGTGGAAGTTGTTTTGTAAAAATGCCTTTCAGTTGTTATTTTGTGCCCACATATTCAACTATGATTTTCTTCTCTTCAACCTTTTCCCATAGAAAGTGACACTTTATTGGAATGTGCTTCGTCTTGGAGTGCATCATCGGATTCTTTGAGATACTGATGGCACTTGTAATATCACAATAGATTGAAATGGGCTCATCATACTCAACCTGTATATCTGTCAGATTTTATTTCATCCATAGAACCTGTGTACAACATGCTGCTGCTGCAATATACTCTGCCTCGGCTGTAGACAAGGATACTGATGATTTTTTCTTTCTTAACCATGATACTAAACACTCACCCAAGTAGAACGCTGCTCCACCGGTGCTTCGTCAATCATCAATACAAATTTCCCAATTTGCATCTGTGTAGGCAATAAGTGATAGATCCTTTCTTTTTGGATACCATAATCCAAACTCTTCTGTTTTTTTGATATATCTAAAAATCCTCTTCACTGCTAATACATGTCATTCCTTTGGTGCTTCTTGAAATCATGCCACCTGTCTAACTGCCTGCATTACATCTAGTCTGGATGTTGTCACATATAGTAATCTACCAATCATTGACCTGTATTTCCTTTGGTATGTAGACTTTGAATCATCATCTTTGCTCAACTTGCAACATTTGGTTTGCATAGGAGTGGTAACTATTTTGCAATCTTTCATTCTAAACCTCTTTATAATTTCTCTGATATACTTAGTTTGAGAAATAAAAGTTCCTTCGTTGATTTCATGTATCTAAAGACCCAAAAATAATGATAGTTCTCCAAGTAATGACATTTCAAATTCATTCTGCATATCCTTTGCAAATTTCTGGCTTAACCTGTCATCAATACTTCCAAAATAATATCATCAACATATACTTCAATTAATAAAATACTATCTTGAGTTATCTTGATGTAGAGGTTGTTGTTTGCACTTCCTTTTCTGAACCCTTCTTGCTGTAGATATTTATCCAGTCTAGAGTACCATGCTCTAGGATCCTACTCTAGACCATACAAGGCCTTGTTCAATTTACACACATAATCTGCATTTTTTGACAACTACAATCCTTCTGGTTGTTCAATGTAGACTTCTTCTTCAAGTTCCCCGTTAAAAAAAGATGATTTCATGTCCATCTGATACATTTTAATATTCTTGGAGCATGCATAATCTAGGAGCAATCAGATTGCTTCCATTCTGGAAACTAGAGAAAATGTCTCTTCAAAGTTGATTCCTTCCACCTATTTGTATCCTTTACATACCAATCTAGATTTGTTCCTTGTAACATGTCCATCTTCATTCAATTTATTTATGAATACCCACTTTGTGCCAATAACATTCTTATTCTTTGGTCTTGGAACCAATTCCCATGTGTTATTCTTCTCTATTTGATCCAATTCTTCATCCATGGCCTTATTCCAAAATTCATCCTTGTTGGCCTCTTCAAAACTGTTTGGTTCAATCATAGATGAAAATGCTAGGTGCGTTTGTTCTGGTGAACAAATTATTCTTCTAGTCTCAACTCGTGCATATTTGTTTCCAATAATATGATCTAAAGGATGATTCTTCTATACTCGTTTTCTAGGTGTCTTTGGAGGCACTTGTTGAACTTTCTCTTCTAATTATATTTGATCCTCTTCATCTTACCCTTCTACTTCTTCTTCATCTTCTGCTTCTTCTTCGTGAAGTTGTTCCATTGATTCATTTTCTTCTTCTTTTAATTCACATCCACATGTTTCATCAATTGTTACATTGATGCTTTCCACAACTTTGTTCAACCTCAAATTGTAACACTTGTATTTTTTTCTTGTACTTGAGTAACCAACAAGTACTCCTTTGTCCACACGAGAGTCAAAACTTCCCATTCTGCTATCTTCTCTTTTGATGTAGCATTTGCTTCCAAATGCTCTGAAGTGCTTCACATTTGCTGGTCTTACTTTCCATAGCTTGTAGGGAGTTTTTTTCAGTGTTGTTTCTGAGCATTACTCTATTTTGAATGTGAATTGTTGTATGCATTGCATGTGTCCAAAATATTTCTGTCAATTTGGAATCCATTAACATTGTTCGAGCCATTTCCTGCATTGCCCTATTCTTTCTTTCAACAACTCCATTCTGTCGAGGTGTTCTAGCAACAAATAATTACCTTTTTATTCCATGCCTGCTGTAGTAGTCCATAAATTCCTTTGAAGTGAACTCTCCTCCATTATCAGATCTCAAACATTTGATTTTTGAATCCATTTCATTTTCAACCATTTCCTTGTATACCTTGAAGTTTTCAAAAGCTTCTGACTTATTCCTAAGAAAGAAAACTGCAATCATTCTTGTATAATAATCAACTAATAACATAAAGTATTTCTCACATTTTAAACCCTTTGTTGTAGTTGGTCCAACTAGATCAATATGCGAAATTTCCAGTGGTCTTGTTATTGAATATTCTTTTGATTTAAACCTGGTCTTTGTTTGCTTTCCTTGTTGACAATGCTTGCATAAAGTGTTGGTTGGTTTCGTAATCTGGGGTATTTATCTAACTGCTTCCATTTTGCTGACTTTGACAAGGTTATGAAAGTGTATGTGACCCATTATTCTGTGCTATATCCAACTTTCATCTTCTTTTCCTAGACAACACTTTTCATTTCCAATTTCACTTAGTACATATATGTTGCTTGAAGTTCTTGCAGTTGTTGCAATCAATTTTCCTGAACCTTCTTTTCTTATCTCACACTTTTGTGAATCAAAAGTAATTTTATGAGCTTGGTCACACATTTGAATCACACATAGAATATTATGTTTCATATATTCTACTAGTAGAACATTTTTTGCCTTGGTATTCTTGTTTCGAATTCTGACTATGCCTTTTCCAATGATTTTAGCTGAATCATCATTTCCGAAGGAGACTGATATATCTCTTTGCTTTATTAATGTAAGAAACCTATCTTTATCACCTGCCATGTGTTTTGAACAACCATTATCAACATACTAACCACGTTTCTTTTGCTTAGCTTGTAGAGCGAGTGTGCATTCTTCATTGCTAGACTGATTCCTCTTTCTTATCCATGTTCTCTTCTAAGGTTCTTGTCTGTGACTGTTGTTTTTTTGTTGTGGTTCTCTAGGAGGAACTATAATTCTGCAATATTTTCCCATGTGTCCAAAGTTTTTACACTTGTAACATTCCACTTCAATGCTTAATGATTCAAACCTGTTGTAACTTCTTCTTTGTGTTTCATTAGGCCTTCTTGGATAACCCTTTTGTGTATGACTTTCAAAGTTGTTTATGTTCCTACTGTTAGCTCTGCAATTCATATCTTTATGTCCAAAATTATTACATGAATAACATAAACCAAAAAAGATAGTTTGATACCTGGGTGTTGAAGATCTTTTGAAAGGAGTTTCTCTTCTGAATCCTTCTTCTTCCCAAGGCCTATTTTTCGGTTGTTGATTTTGAAATACGAATATTCTCGGTGGAGGAGTGTCCCTATAATCTTCCTTGTAGATCTTCCTATCCCCTTTGATTGTTTCTACATAGCTTTTTGGATATGTTTCTTTCTCTATTTGTTTGGAGATTGATCCTTTTTTTTCTGATTGTATCCAAGTCTGGACTTGTCATGATGAGGTTTTTGACTGCTGATAATGTCATCCAAAACTTTTGAGCTATTCTGCATATTTTTCTTTTGAAGATCCTTTCTTAATGTGACAATTTCAGCTTCCAAATTTCCAATGATCCTGTCTCTTTCTTCTAGTTGTTCTTTGAGTGCTTCTTAAACTCTTTTATCTTCTTCTATTTGAACCTTCAAATTTGTGATCATTTGTTCTAGTTCCTGAGTGTTTTCTTTCTTGTCTAGTTCCACTTGTAGCTTCTTGCTTTTCTTCTTTTCTCTTCTTATAACTTCTATGGAACACAACAATTCTTCTCGGTAGTGAACTTATATCTCTTCATATTCTTATTTGGTGTCTTCTTTGTTAGAGTCTTATACTGCCATGAATATAACTCTTTCTGTCTCACTGTCACCGAATTCATCTTCATCTGATGATGAGATGTCTTCTTTGATGCATAATCTTTTCTTGAAAACTTTCTTTGTGGTTCTTTTGCCTTTATATGTTTGTTTCCTATTTGAATAATCTTCATGATTCCTCTTCTTTTTCTTATGAGGACATTTGTTAGCAAAATGACCAATACAATCACAATTAAAACAAATCAAAGGAAACTTACCTTTATATCTTCCGTTGGTTCCCTTATTCAATCTTTTGACAAAGTTGGCTATTTCTTCATCATCTTTCGAGTTGTCACTATTGCTGCTATGTTCTTTTTCCTTTTGCTTTCCCTTTTTCTTTGACCTTTTGGATGCTTTGAAAAATACTTCTTTTATACTTGGATTTTACTGTTCAGTTCTCATTTCGTATGCTGTGAAGATTCCATGTAGTCCATCCATTCTTATTGAGTCTAGATCTACTCTTTCTTCTAGTGTTGATATCTTAGGATCAAATCTCATAGGGAGAGATCTTAGTACCTTTTGAACAATTACATATTATTTAATTTCTTCTCCCAATCCTATGATTGCATTTACTGTTTCATCGACTTGTAAGAAGTAAGATGCAATATTCTCATCATCCTTCATATTTATTTGTTCAAATTGACCTCTGTAAGTTTGAAGCTTTGCTTCTTTTACTTTTGAATCTCCTTCATAAATATTTTGAAGCTTGTCCCAAATATTTTTAGCGGATTTACAATGTATAACTTTGGTGTAAACTGATTCACAAAGACCACTCAGAAGTGCATTTGTGGACTTGGAATTATTTTGCCTGAGTTTTATTTCTCTTTCATTTGTCAGAGAAACTATTGTTTCTTAGTATCCATCTACAACTAATTGCCAAATTTCAAATCCATGTGCCTGTATATATGTTTTCATCCTTCTTCTCCAAAATGCATACTTCTGTCGATCAAACTGTGGTATTCCATTTTTATAGATGTTGTTTCTCTCCATGACCTACCTTTCAGTGGTTAAAATGATTTCTGAAGGAACCTGCTCTGAAACCAATTGTTGGATTATTGAGAGGGGGGGTGAATCAGTAACATAGCAATTTAATCCTTTTTAACCATATAATGCAAGTGTTATATCAGTATATCATTATCATACAATAATTGAAGAGTAAATAAACAATGAACAAATGAGAAATCATACACATACAAATTACACCAGTGTTTTTACGTGGAAACCCAAAGTGGGAGAAAACCACATAATGCGTTTTCTTATATGTCTTGAAGAATTACATTCATTGGAAGCATCAAATTCCTTTTTTTTCTAGCTACAACTGGAAGGAGGCTCCAACCCCCTAGTTTCTCAGGCTACAACCTGAGGGAATCTCCAACTCCCCAATTCTATGGCTACAATTAGAAGGAGGCTACAACCCCCTAAGTTCTCCATCTATAACCAGAAGGTGGCTACAACCACCTTCCTTGCCCCGTCCAACCACCCTGACGTAGAAGTAGAATGATGGAACCAGTGTCACACTATCACTGTGAGATATACTGTTGTAAAATTGTACCAATCAACCTGCACCAAACAACCTATACCAATAACTTGAACCATGCATCAACCATGCATCAACCTGTACCTCAACTTGTAATCAACCTGTACCATAAAAAAGTGTATTAACCATGCACCAACCTGTACCAAACAACATGTAATCAAATTGTACCATAAAAAAGTGCATCCAACCATGTACCAAGTATGTAACAATCATGTATAAAATACTCATCAACTATGAATCATTAAGATTTACCAACATCATCAACTATACACCTCATGCATGAGCCAACTCATCAACTACTTGTCTCAACCATGTACCCAACATGTACCTCAACCAAAAGCCCTCATCAATTTCATCATCCAAATATGATTTGTAACTCTGTAATATACCTGGTGTATAATATCACATACTTGCAAACCTTCCTTAACTTTAACAACAAGAGACTAGCATTTTCATCAAACTTTACTTTAGTCTCTCATGACTAGTTTTGGATTAGTCAACAACCCTAACTTGAAATAATCATAACTATGTACTCGTAATTAATAAAGATCTGAAAAAAATAAACAATGTTCTTTAGTGTGTATTATGCAATTCCTCCAGGTGTTACTATTTGGAACCTCTCAGAAAATGAGTTATAGCAAAAATGACATACCTTGTTGAATTTTGGCTTATTCTAGAGAGCGAACTTGTAGAGTGTGCCCTGCATGAAATATTTGTTGTGTGGATATGAAAATTGTACAAAGAATACTAGATACTATACTCTAACCAACACATTTGGTATTACTTAATTTGTATTTTTTTATGAAGAAGTTATAACGTTTTTACCTGAAACACCTGTTTTAGACTAGTTCCAAGACTAGCCACAAACCCTATTTTCCACAGAGTGTAAATCCAAAAATGAAACGAACCAGAAGCTGAGATTTGTACCAGATCTACTTGGATATGTTTCCTCAATGAAATCCCAATTTCATAGTCTGAATCATTCTATAAAAAAAATTATTGCGAAAATGGCGAGATGACTTGTAAATAACATACCTTAGAAAACATCATCAAAATAATTTATCCTCCCTTGAATTTCGACCTTCTTTACTTCACCTTCTCTTTGAAATTCGACCTAGATATCCCTTGGTTACCTCAGTCACTTGTATTTATTAAATATGCTCAAGTGTGATTAAAATGAGAGAGACTTGCCTCTTATTTATACTTTCATGTAGCTTCCTCAAGGGGTTACATTTTAACTATCTTAACTCACTTTCCTTATTTTAGGGTTAACCCCCTTCTAACCACTTGTCAACTTAGTAATTTCTCCATTAAATTTATTATTTAAATACTTTCTTTTGTATTCAATTTGAATTATAGTACACTCATCACTTCACTTTATTATTTACCTTCTAAAATCTCTTAAACCACTTTGACTACTTTGACCTTTTGGGGCTTCTAGATGACTCATGAGGTTTCTCCAACTTCACATGACCATAAATCTCTAACCGCGAAGAGTTATGTGATGTTCCACATACCACTGGAAATGGAATGAAATGTAATATCCATATAGAATATTCTTACCTGCAAATATATCAAAACTCATACCATTATCCATCAAACAAACTTGGGTCTATTACCCAAATCTTTCTCCAAATTCACATGGTCATAACTCTCTAACCGTAAGGAGTTATGTGACGTTCCACATACCACCGGAAATGGAATGATATGTAATATCCATACAGAATAGTCTTACCTGCAAATATATCAAAACTCATACCATTATACATCACACAAACTTGGGTCCATTACCCAAACCATTGTGCTAGTAGAATTCACTACCAGACTTTCTTCAAGGGTTGACATCAATGAAAACCAACCCAATTAATCAATAGAAGAAAAAAAGGGAGAATATAAGGAGAAATCATGACTAAGGTTTTCTCTTTTGGTTTCATAAGATAGTTTCAATTTTCATTCTTTCTTGAGTTATTCAAAGCCTAATTCTCTTTGTAACAATAGGGTCTTATTGTAGACAACAAGGTTCAAGACTGAACCAAACCTTTCAGATGCTTATTTTAGAGGTGTTGATCCATCCTTGGTAGTTTGTTTATTATTTTCTATTTGTGAATTAAGTTTCATGGTTGATAAAGAATATCTTGCAGAGTCTAATTGGCAGCAGTTTGTGGCAAGCTAATCCAGATTATAAATTTCAGTTTTATTTGATTGTCAGAGTCTTTTTGTATGGTGTTCATCGGGGATCTATAAATCAGACTTTGGTCCATGCCCTCAGAGGGATTTTGTAAAGAGAAAAACACTTTTGATATCTTAGAATGAAATAAATCAGATTGCTATTGTGTCTTATATATGTGTATTGATGACTTGGTTACTTTTTGCTTTTTGATCTCCATGTTTACTTTCTGTAATCTATATATATTTCAGAAACTTATATAAATTTTATTTTATATTGCAACATTATTTTTATAAATAAATCAGCCTTGATCCTAGTAATTAATACTTACGGATTGAGAGAATATTTTTGAGGCTATACAACCAAGGGTGATATTCCCGTCTATCTTGTCCTAGCTAGTCAAGATTTGAAAATGATTGAGTAAGGTAATTCATACCTTTTCCTCAACATTTATTTGGCGACCATAATGGGGAGATGTTCCATATCTCTCTGGTTGATTGTATTCGTGATTATCATTGAATATTTCTGATTTTATTTTTGATTTTTTGACTATTTTCTTTTCCTCATGACAATACCTGTTACAAGGAAACCCAATGTTGAGCCCGGTCTTAAAGACCAAACCATCATTTCTTTAACTTTATTCAATACCATCTTAGAAACTGCTAACACTTGGGTTGAGCTTAAACGCTTGTGGGAAGTAATTGAACAAGAAATAATTGTTCACGAACGCTGGGAGGCCAGGCAAAGACAACCTATAAATAAGCTATAACTTTCTTTTTCCTAAAGTTTTGATATTATTTTCATGTCCTTAAACCCTCGCATCTCTAGAAGAATAAGAGGTTTATCTCCTGAAATCACTCCTATCGCTGAAATAGGAAGAAGACACGTTGTTTTGTCAACTCAACAAGGTACTCTAAGGAGAATTTTGTCTGATTCGACTAATTCATATTTTCCGCCCTCACCCATCATTTACAAAATGGAATTTGCGGGTGGCTCTGGTGGCACTGGAGGTTCTTCTTCATCTCAACATTCAACCTCATCACTGATTGGTAGCTTGTATAGTTTCCAAGTCCCTGTCCAATCTAATACCAACCCCACCAAGGTCATAAATAAGTATGGACTTTTTCAATTCAAAGAATATGCTACTACTACTCTGTGGCATGTTTCCTCCACTTTAAACCTAGCACCTGCCACTTTTCCGATACCAAAATTCAAAGAGAAACTCCCTAGGTTTTCAAGAAATAACACAGTCACTACAAAAAAACACTTGGTGGCATTCTTTAACACCTGTCACAATATAGGAGCTAATGACAATGATACTTGTATGCACCTATTTGTCAACTCTCTTGAAGGGAAAGCAACGATAGATTTCTTTGATCTCCCTCTCGATATTATTTCCACTTGGGAATAGTTAGTTTACTGGTTCAAATCTACTTATGGGTAGTATAATAGCCTAACCAAACAATTATGGGAATACAATAATATTGTGTACAAAGATGGTGAGACTATCAAGTCTTTCAACCTACATTTCACCAAGTTTTATAATCAAATTCCCAAACTTATTCTCCCCCAGAACCAAGGCGCTTTTATGAATTACTATAATGCTCTACCTTCCCCTTATCGTCATAGGCTTGAAGAAAAAGCTATTGAAAATATTGGTTTATCTCTTCATACTTTTCTGGAGTATGAAGAACAATTGGAACGAACAGGTCTTCCCAAGGGAGACTCAATTAAACAAACAAACATGTCTACCCTCTTACAACTTGTACAGGATATGAATAATTGAATGATAGCATACGAGCGAAAGGGAAATGTCCCTTCACTTACTCCTAGGGCCTCGTCTTCTTCTTCACCATCTTTTAGAAATCCCAATGAAAATAAATTTCATCCCAAAGACATCATGCCTCACAGTTGGTGTAACTTTTGCAAGGAACATCACAAAGAAAGTACTATTGAGGTAAAGAAGAGTGCCAGAGATAAAATATTTGGCAAAAGATATGAAACTACCATTGTTGTTCTAGATTGGACAGAAGCAGAGGATGTCATGATCATAAAAACTAGGAATAAATCCTATGATTCAAAAGGAAAATATGACCCCCCTCTATTATAACCCTAAATTGCACCATACATGCACACCTGACATTTGGCCCTCTTACTTACTATTTTTACCAAGCCATCATTGAGAAATTCTTCTTAAAAACCATATTTTTGAAGATGTACGTGCACTGCACCACTACTGTCCACGTACACACGCTTTCTACACCACTAAATCTCATGTACGTATGCTAGCTACATCGGTACAACCCACGTATACCCACAAATGTTGCAAAAATTAAAAAGTTGCAAGGAATTCATTGAGATTACGGGCTATTGGGTAGTTTTCCAACTGTCCCACCACCTTTAGCTCGTCACCCAACCGAATAACCATCCTTTTGTCATATAAAAGGAGGTATTGGGGTCTCATTCCTAAGAGAAGCATAAGAACAATGAAACTCTTCCCAGGCTATTGGGTAGTTTTCCAACTATCCCATCGCCTTTATCCCGTCATCCAACCGAATAACTATACTTTTTTCATATAAAAGTAGGTGTTGGGGTCTCATTCCTAAGAGAAGCATAAGAACAATGAAACTCTACCCATTTCACATCCCCTCCTTGCCCCAAGAATTTGAAGCCACCTTGTGAGTTTTGAGCAAGAATTGTCCATTCTTGCCTTTTTCCTCCATTATAAGCCTATGCCATTTCCCTAGAGAGAAGTGTGAGAGGAGAAAGATATGTGGAAGTACAGTTGGATCTTGGTGAAGGGGATCCTAGACCATGTTCTAGGAGCAATCGTTGATCTCATTGTAAGTAAACTTTGTGATATTAATAAAAGGAATACTTTTTATGTACCACAATATGATGTGTTCAATATTTATGTTTGATTTATGTTTTATAATTGACATCTAACCCACTGGTTCATATATGAGATACATGTTCATAGTTTCTTGTTTGTCTTTTCTTGAATGCAGGTCAGCCTTGGGAGGAGACTTGTAGTCGAGGAGCAATCAAAGACAAAAGGATCGACACTGGACACCGAGTTTAAGGTAGAGTTACCAGATCTTTTTACTTTGTATTTCTTGTGTGAATGTGGGGTATATTCGGGGTAGTCTAAAGAGTAGGATACTTTTAGATAGTTAGATATGCCTACATGTTAAACCCTAGTGTAGTCCATAGCGGGGTTTTCCCATTATAGCAGAATTGGCGACCATACTGGGGAAACCTCTAGGGGTTTAGGGGATAGTTTATGGGTGTTTTAATTGGTTTGATTACCTTTTTTGAGTTTCTGTAAGTTGTTGAGTATTTAAGGGATTCTGGTTTGCCATACCAGTACTCCCTACCTTGTTAGCCTGACTGTTAGTTTTATTTTTTTTGAGAAGTTACAGAGGTGTACGTGGCTTGTAGTGGGTCTGCATGCGTACATGCATTCCCTACCTTTAGACAACCCACGTACATACACAGGCTTCTTAAGTGTCAATAGCATGCCCGTGTCAGAAAGATTTTTCCTTAAGAAGGGGCAGTCAACCTCTTCCCTGATTGAAGTCTGACTTCTCAGGGGTTTCTTGATTTAGTACTGGTCTCTGTAGTTACAGTCTTTAGCTTAGGTTTGACGTCAATTTTCTTATTTCATTTAAAAAGATTGCTTGTGTTTTCTTTGAAAGGGTTTGAGACGAGTTTGTGAGTCTTTTTGATCAGCTTGTTTAGTATCGTCAGTGACTCCCTATGATCCGTAGTAGACCAGAAGTCAGTTTTTGGTCTTGTCTTGTCTTCACTTTTTCCCTTTTACTTGCTTTAGAAGAAGAGAAAAATAATTTATTTCAAGTTTCTTATTTTGAAGCATAAAAATAAAAAAAAAAGATTTCATTTCTTTGTTTGCTTAAGTAGTTAGGTTAGTTGTCTTTACTTATCAGGAGAAAGATTTATTTTCTTTAAGTTCTTTACTGAATGCTTATAACTTTAAGTAGCTCGTAGTCGAGCAAAAGTTAGTTTTGGGTTTTTCTTTTAAAAGATCTTAGAAAAAGTAGTTACGAAAAGTTGGTTAAAGGGTTTAAATTTGCAAATCTTTATTTGTCAAAAGAAGTAATTTTTCTTTCGATTTCATTTACAGTTCTTGTCTTTCGTCTCTTAAAATAAACCACTAGTTTCATTTCTGTTTCCTTTACTTAAGACAAGCCACTTAAAATTAACGCTTAATTAAAATCAATTAGGCTTCATGTTTGTAGGGTCCATCAACTAGACTAGGCTAGAGCCTTGATTTAGGTTGGAGAGGAAACTCTTCAAGGCTATAAAACAAACATATGAGTCTGTTCTAGTGAGTGTAAAAAGTCCAGTAAATGTGAAAATCACCTGGGACCCCCTCTAACACAGGGGCTAAACATGAGGTCGCGTGCCGAAAGGTAGCAGAGATAACCCCTCCAAAGTCGGACCAAGTGTAGTGGGGAATGCATAGAGGACTTGTCTTGGGATTCATTTGATCACATTTGCAACAAATCTTCATGGCTCTGGAATCCATTTGAGGTCCTCAGTCGTCTTCCAAAACACTTGCTTTCGATACAGTCGATAGGTTTTGGGCTTGATACCCTGCTCATTTCGGTCCACCCGGTTGTCAACTATACCCACCTAGTGATTGTTCACGAGTTGGCAACCTAGTTGCCTTCATTTTAGGGACTTACACCGGTGACTGCGGGGGTATAATGCAGTACCTATGGCAGACATCAGGCCACTCTTTGTAGAGTATACCCAAAGGGTGCTTCCATGTTCGAGTTGCACTTGCACCGTGTTGAGCACTCAACACACCCTAAAAGTCTATGACCATTTCCTTTTTGGGTACCACTCGATCCTTTGCATTGCCTATTTTCACTTCAGTATGAAAATGATTCTTTCGCTTATCTTATATGTTTCATGATTGAATTAAGTAAAGTTTTCTTAAACATACAACAAAGAGTCATCTTAAATTTAAAAGGGAATTAACAACTACTCGAAGTTTGACATCGGTAAAAGTTAAAGATGGCGAAATCGTTTTAGAAGTCAAAGTAGCCGAGTGCCGACCTTCATCGGCATCGACCGATGAAATCTTTTCTTTTATGCGGATAAGCCTCATCAAGGACTTTACCAAAGATTGATTCATTCGTCTTCGACAGATAAGTATAATAGTAAGCACCCCACAAATAGAATAATGACTTTGCCGACCGCCAACTCCCAAAACATTTTCGAAGACAAAAGTTTATGAAGATGATGACCCACTGATAGATTGTACACCTAAACTTTCTCCCAATCACCAATCCTGGATATCATCAGTGTCGTAAGTTTTATTAGAAGGATAGTATCGAGAGTACACACATATACTAGCCGACTCCCGATCCATTCACCGGGTGACGTGACGTGACGAGACGTGTCAACCCCGGAATGTGTTAGGTACGCTACACTTACAGTTATTAGTTAATTCATGGATCACGCATTAGTTATTGAATCATGCATGAATAAAAAAGAACCGTTGAACTCTCCGATATAATGCATCTCTATCTGCGCCTCCGCTGTCAACCAGTTAAAATTTATCCGCAGAAATCCGATAGTGGTTTATTTTGAATTTGCATTCATTACTCGTATTAACTAATTGATATGACTGATAGTATCTCCCCAATTATATCCTTTTCAAGCCATTGTGTGTGATCCCATTATGCGCAACAATAAATTCATAATAGATAGAAGAGCAAAGCTAACAGTCTGGAGGAAGCGTCCAAAGTCCAGTGAGTATTAAACAGTTATCTTAGCAAGCATTACAGGTATGGGTTCGCTTACGATTTTACACTTCATTTTATATGTTCTCACCCAATGATGATCTGCATATGTTTTGAAAGGGTGGGTTTTAATTGTAGGGATAATGCCTCTGAAGAAGCCTTCCACCAAGAAATCGCCAAGAGCGCCAAAGCTACAAGAATCAGAAGTAGGAGAGGGTTCCTCCTCAGTAGTTGCAAGAAAATTAGAGTTCCCTCCCAAGCCGATGTATGTCATTAAGACGATCACCAAGGATGCCTTTGTCTATCCCCCAATGTTTAGAGATACATAGGTGAGTATTGGATCCAAGACAACTTTTCCTCACTAGGAAGAAGTGTTCAAGAAAATCAAGAGGGAAGAAACCCTTGAGTATACCCCGCACAACGACCCTGAGACAAGGAAGCTCGATGACGACGTCCTTCCAAATATTCGTAGGGATTATTTGCACATGGTGGTAAGCCGGTCTCTGGTATTTCCTTGCATTGAGCTCTTGAAGTGGCTGGTTGACCACGCTGATGCAAAAAAATGTATGATTAATGATGATAACGATGAATGTGTCAGGGTTTTTCTGCCATCAAAAGTTTAGAGTTACTACAAGCTCAAGGACTCTGAGATAAAAATGAGCACTGATTTTGTCCTGAGTTTCTATGCATCACACGATACCAGCAAAATCATGGCGTCTTGGTGGAGGGAAGACAAAAAATTCATGAACCGAACTGCTATCTGGTACCCAATAACCAATCTCAAGGAACCATACATATATCTCATGGATCTACTCTACAGGTTACATGGGGAGAAGGAATGCTCCCGATTTTCAGAAGCTTGGATGCCTCTAGCTTTTACAGTCGCCATTTCAGGCGCAGACTTCAATTGAGGTGCCATCATCTCCAAACAACTGAGCACCTGCATAAGACAAGCTCAGGTGCCAAAGGAGGGAGATACCCCCACCTTCTACATGACCTCATATCTACTGGGTGCCATCTGCGCTAGGAACGATTTCTCTGGGATAAACCTGAATTGGCACTCTTCGAAGCTCGCGGTCCATGTATACTTCAACATCTTATGGGAAAACAGGTATAAAAAATCCTATTCTTTTATCTGTGATTAGTTTATTGCACGCATTTACTTTTTTCTCTTCAGGAAATAATGCCCTAGGCTAACAGATGAAGCAAAGAAGGTTATAGCCAAAATTGGTCACTGGTATTTAGATGAAAGAGAAACCTACCTTAGGATTTTTTGCGCCATGGGGGCACCCCACTTATTGCTCATTTATGTTCCTGATTGGCTAGTGTTAGGGAAAATTTGCTATCAAACCATCCTGTAAGGATACAACGGAACTTTAGTAAAATACAAGAAGCAGGCTTTCATACCGTATGGGTTTCATATTGGCTTCTGTATGGTCAAAGAAACCACACATGCTAAGCAACTTGGGCTAGGTCAATTAGAATTTCAGTTCCAAAATGGCCGATTCCGTAAGCATGATCCCAAGGGCCTTATTCTACAACACGCATTGCAGGTATCATCTTCTTGGCCTTATGCCCATGACCGGTTCAATGATGAAATTTTCACTGAAAATGCTCAAGACTGGGATGAGGTGGCAGCCATGAAGACTGATCCTCAAGGAACTAGGTTTAAAGCTATGAGATACAAAGAGAAAACAATGTATTTGGAGCAGGAAGTTCAAGAAATTAGCCGACACCTGGCAGGAGCAATAGCATATGAATTCGAGGAAGGAATAAGTGATCCCCAAGAAGATATTGAGGATGCAGGAGATCATCAGGAATCCCTGACACAAATCAGGGATATCCCTGAAGATCAAAATGCACAAGAGAGGGGCACACTTTTATACCAACAAACTCAGCTACTAATGAAGCAGATGTAGGATGACCCGTACCTTATCATAAGACCTGCGATTTCAACCACCGTCCAAAGCATCCTGACAGATTCAAGTGATCTTGGTTCCACAGTTCCTGATAACACCAATGGGTTAGGCAACCCTAAATCTACAACATCACTGATCAAACCCTCAGAAGGAGGGGCAAATCAACTAGAGACAGGCCGGGTGTCGATAGAAACATAAGTGCCCAATCCCTTTAGCACACTTATACATATATACAATAACAATGAGATTCTGGAACTCACTCATGACACCCCAGTGTGTGTCCAAGAGGAAGAAGGTCCTGAGAAAACCCCTTCCCCTGAGCCCGAGGTTCAAGACAATCAAGTCTCACAAAAGGAAATAGAAGCCAAAGGCGGCCTCAACACAAAAGAACTCGATGAGCGAGAAACCAAAGCAAGTCTGAATGATCAACCTGAACCAGAGGATACTAAGAAAGGATATTCACAAAAGGAAATCAACATTTCTACAACAGACGGACAAGTAATCAACAAATATGTACCCAACATCTCTATTTTTCCCAATATCCAAATCCCCAATGAGTGACAAATAGAGGTCAGACCCACAAGAAAAAACGACAAGGTTTGAGAACCTAGTCTTGAACAGATATACACCATGGGTAGCCTGGGAGACAACCTCACATGGGATGATCAACAGATACCAGATCCGATAGATGAGGTAGCAGACATCTATGCGATCTCCTACGATCAAAAGAGGAAGGCCATCGTTCAAAGGACTGCAAAGAAGCGAAGGATCACTTTGGATCAATCCATCTTGATTACCACAGAGGAGAACTTAATCAACACTGCTGACACCCATGCGTCTAAAATAATCGGCGTAGGAAAATCCCTCTTAGATGTCGCCTAGGATAGAACCGGGAGGGATGAAAAGGAATTGGCTGACACCCTAAAGGAGCTCGAACACCTGTGCCATATTGCCAAATACTATAAGGGTGCTACGCAGACCACTGTGTATATGAAAGATGAGTTCAGTAGAGTTTACACCGATTTCAATAAGGAAAGGCACATGTTAATCTCGAATGTAGCTGAATTCCATGAAGACACTCTCATGGCATTCGCGACATGTAAGGAGATGGAGCGATGGTATGAGAAAGCGCAACAGGTGGTAGAAAGGGTCAAGTACATTGAGGCAGTCCAGTGGGGTCGAGAGAAGGAAGAACATGGCATTCGACTTGTGGGTAAAGCAGTCTCAATCGCATGAAGTGATCCACCAAATACTAGGCTAAAATGTCTCGAGACCCACATAAATAAATCCAAGGACAATGGACCAGATGCAAGAAGCACTGGGATAAAATCAATAAAATAATGAAGTACATCAGGCTCCCCGAGTTCGGCACCCCCGATAAGTTTATTGACTTGAGAGAAGTGGTCAAGTTATATGCCGAACATGACTCACTTTGGACTGGAGAGTTTGCAAATATAACCGATGCAAGGCCAGGGCAAGCACAATAGTTCGCAGAACATCCAATCAAAGCTTGAACCATGCTTCAAGAATTGAACTTCAGTCTAACAAAGTACCGGGCGCATGCAACGGACATCAGGGGGATATATGCGGCTCCAATGGAACAACACAGATTTTCGTGGGCCAACATTTGTGAAGAATTATTTATCAGCTGGTCTGAATATGAAAGGAGTCACCCTTTTCAAGAAACATCTCGGGTGGACTATTGAAGAAACTGTTAGATGATAACGCCATGTGGCGATTTGTTTTTGGTTCAAATTGTACTTAGCCGTTAATTTCGGTTGAATTTTTTATTATAAATAAGGACATCGACCAATTAGTCGAGGGTCGATGGTTTTTGTAAGAACTCTTTCTTTTTGGTTGTTGATAACTACTTTGAGACTATTATGAATTGAGAAGTCCTTCTGGACCAAAGACAAGCTATTTTCATTAGATGTATGTGGTTGGAGTTGGAGAAGAATTACTTCCTATCCCGTTCCATAAATGATGCACTAAATGAGTAAGAGCAATTAATTATGTTGTCAAGTTATCTGGTGCAATGTTTTGATGTTCTTTGCTTTAATGATGAAGATAAAATCGTTGTTTTGTTATGTGATGAATGCTATGGTAGATGAATTATTTTTCTTACCGTGAACTTGATTACATATTTGTTTTCTTTTTGTTAATTAGTTTTCTCAGACAATAATTGGATGCTCATTTGGTTAATGTATTAGTACTAGGCCCTTTGGCATAGAATCACTATCTGCATGTTTGAGTAGTGGGTTATCCCAAGCTCGACCTCTTCCCAATAGTTAAAACTTTGTCCTGTTATTTGTCAATTTTGTTTATACTGGCTTGCATATCTCATACCAGCCCCACCCAAGAGAAGTACAGAAAAACAACCATCTTAACTAAAGGAAGAGCCTTCACAAGAAAACGTAAAGCCCATCGATAAATCGGTCGGATTGCAAGATCTGGAGAACCATTCCATCTTAAATGCTGCAGAGTATAATTGGGCCTCGGTGGTAGGTTTGGTTCCTGTTGTTGAGTCAAGGGATTTAAGACCCATCAAAACACTGGTAAGTTTCTTTAGTGTTGGCTGGTGTAATAGTTCTTCCAACTAGTTAGTGGTTTTGCTTGCTTTATCTCATAGGAACTTTCTAGTGTGTGTTTGGTCTTCAATGTTTAAAAATCCTTACTGTGTCATTGATATTCTCACACAGTGGAAGATCAAGAGTTCCATCAGTCATGAAGGCTTTTGGGCCTACCACCGGTTAATTTGGAGCCACCACCACCACCGTTATGACGAAGAATTGACCAGAAAGGGTCATTTGAGGCGACCGGGTTGTAGGAAATTGTGTTCGAGCCATCTCTGAGAGGAGAACACTCGTATCTAGAGGAACCAAATATTTCTGACCTTGGAGTGGAATCTCTCCATCCGTATAACCCTCCGATCACTAACTTTCCAGTGCCCATCATGGTACAAGTTCTCCCCCCAAGGGTAATGCATCACGAGCGTCAAATAGTCCTGCAAGCAACGATGGAAGCAAAAAATTCTAGTTCGTGAGGGAGTCCTCATACTCCCTCTATGACTGCCACCACTGGGGGAATTCTGCCTCCTAACTCACCTTCACAGGTCCAGAACACTATGGTCTCGACTGTCTCTACTTTAGGGAGCAGTCTAATTCTGTCTATGGAGACGATCACTGCACCGTTCACATAGAGTCCGATGGGCCCTCCGTGTTCATATAGGATGTCTGACTTTGATACAGACACGATCCTCATCTACTCCACCCTATAGATCATGGGTCTCAGGGTAGGGAGGTCAAACGCTCCTTTGCAAGGGTCCATGGGGGGAACCTTATCCCCCTATAACAATTTCCCTTACGGTGGAGGTCACATACCTCCTTCATCCCCCTCACTCGGCGATGCTTTTCAACAACCCATTTGGCCGAACATGAACTATAACTTGTTTGGAGTAGGTAGTCAAGGAAATTTTTCCAGCACCACACCGGTGGGTTATTTTCTGTTCTCTTTTCTTGGTGCGTTTGGTAGCAATGCATTCTCATCAGCTGTCGTCTCGGCTAGGGGCAACCCTGGTTTTGGATCAAAAAATCCTGTGCATGGTACTATTCCTGCAGAGGGGGAAAACACCTCTCAAGGACTCTGGAATCTGTGGCAGGGATCAATCCGCTCATCAGGGATGCTGACTGGGGGAAACCCCTTCCATGGTCAATGAAACCTCGAGAAAGGATCGATACCTATGCCCATTAGATTGGCAGGGGGTAACCCTTTCCAGAACCTTTGGAACACAACGTCGGGAGTAATCCCTTCTTATCCCTCAACGTCCTACTACGAGATTTAGTCGATGATGTCTCAACAAGCGCAGTATCTGAATGCTATCCATGGACATGGTTTTTACCAGAACCCTAGTCAGCAGCCTAACATTCCCTGGCAACCTAGTGCCATCCAAATTCCAGGCTCCTTTCTGTTAGAATTTGATTGATTGTGCTTATTTTACCATAGACAATATCACTATTGTCACCCAACCATAGGCCGAAGCCACCCTCTGAGCACCTTAACCTTGATAGAGAATCATTCTGAAAGAAAACCTTAGGCTAGATAGCCAAACAAAGGGTAACACACCTTTCTCCAAGGATAGCGCACCAAACAAGAGATGATCAGATAGTACAAACCATAACCAAGAGATAGTCCAAGACAAAACGAAATCTGCTAGCTACAACAGCTGGAACGACAACTCTCCTCTAGACTTGCACAAAAAAATGCCCAACTGCAGTGCGCACAAGTGTGCTCTGCAGTGAGAATACTAGCCAGAATGAAGACTGGCCTCTTGTATTTATACTAAATCTGGCAGACTGCTAGGGCTGACTTCTCATTCTAGGTACTAATTCTTTAGTATATAATATTTCTTCTAGTCGACTTCTTCTCTTGGAGGCTAATAACCTAATACAAGTTATCCTCTTGAGATGACTTGTCTTCTAGGGTTATTAGCCAACTCATTAGGGTTTCTTATTTCTTTCCATAATATTCTATTCTTATCAGGTTTACACGTGGAGGTAAATACCTCCCGCAACTACCATGATATCAACACTCCCTCCTAGATAGGGAGGTATTGAAGGTAATGGTATTGAGCACAAACATACCATTCACCCAGTAGCATCAACATGGTCGTATAGAATATCTCATGACTAGATCATGAGCACCATCATCACTATCAGTGTCATCAACTGCATCATCTCTCGAAACCATACTCCATCTGAGTAATCAGACATGATGCTGGATAAGTCACTCAATCCACTGAGTGACACAAGAACCATTCTTCTAATATGGACATATGTCCTGGAAGAATAAATGTCCTGGACCATTTTCTGTCTGGGAAATCTCTGTCCATTGATCATCCATCTAGCTGATTAAACATTTTCCAACACTACTAATAGTCTTCAAGGCAATCAGAAGAAATTCATTCAATAGAACACAACTGTGTCTATCCATAGTAGTACACAACTACTATCCAGTGGTACACTACCACACCAAGTAGAACACAGATACTTGATCAATGACATATAATCATAATCAGTGGAACACATCCACTATAGTAGCATGCATCAACCTGCACAAAAAACATTGTTGTGATATAAATTAAATCATCTGGGCCATTATTCCACTCACATCTATGATATCTGGAAGAGAATCTTCCCTTGGAAAGTCAAAAATCAATGATGAGCTATCTAGACTATTCTTCTTAAGCAAGGAAGAATACCTGTCCCGATTTCTGAGCCTGGACCATTCCCCACCCTAGGCCATTCCTTCAGTACTAAAAAAAGTGAAACCTGGAGATAATGAGTCTGCCCTAAGGAATGTTTGCCCCTGATTTATGAACCTGGACCATTCCCCACCTTGGGCCATTCCTCCAACACTAAACAAAGTGCAACCTGGAGAGAATGAATCTTCCCTAAGGAATGATTGTCCAGACCATTTCCAAAGGAAATGACTGTTCTGCACCAACTTCCAAAATAGACCATTCTTCAAATATTCTTACAACTGTGATCCTTGAAAGAATGACTGTCCGGTGAGGAAAACCAGTCTTCTTGATTAACCATCAAGAAGAGATATTGTCCTAGACCATTCCCCATGTTAACCATAATGGGAAATTGTTGTCTATGGTACATCAACAATTGTTTTCCCTTGACCAAGTTTTGAAGTTACTTGGTCATATTTGACCATTTTTGGGACTTCGACAGCCCATCGAAGATGGAGTGCTAGACGAAGTAGAGATCACAGGATCTTGGCCCACTTTGGGTCCTTTTTGGGTTTTGAGACAATGTAATGGGAAAGGGATATTGGCCCATGGGTTTACCCACGCTTAGGCCCACTTTTGTAATGCATAAATATATATCTAGGTGATGTAAGTAGAAGAGAAGATTGGCCAAGGGCTAAGTGCTAGGATTGATCTATGTGATTGAATTGTAGAGCTGAGTGCAAGTGTTGTAAGTGACAAGTGCATAGATTGTAAGGAGGCTTTGTGCTAGATCTACTCGAGGAAGGAAAATCCGGTGAGTTGCGCACAGATCTCCTGTCCTATGCAGAGTAGGATTTTGATAGCTATGTGCTATAACCAGATTAACTGAAGCTAATAAAGAAGAAGAGTTGGTAGATGTAGCCCCAGGGTGGGGGTGAACCACGTAAATCTGTGTGTTATGCTCTGTACTTTGACTTGATGTGTTTATCTCTGCTTTGTCTAAGTGCTTTGATATATTTAGATAGGTCTACTTATGCTTTGTGCATCAATAGATGTATATAAATAATAGATATGATATGTATGAAGATGCTTAGTGATGAACTACTATATCCGACCTATTTTACTGTTGCTAAGTGCTAAATTACCTTAGATCTAAGTGAATACTGTGATTCTATGTGCTATTTGCGAAGTATAATAAGGGTTGAATATTGATGAATAATCGATGCTAAGTATTCTGTAAGCAATATAATCATAGATCTCTGTCCCAGCTAAGGTTGCAGACACCTGAGTCTTGCAACCACCCCTGCCTCTACCTCGGGTGAGACTTCATCTACTTCTCAGGTGTTGTCGAAAGGGCCAGTAGTTAGGGTTTTGTTGGTGCGTTGTTGTAGCGTTGAACCCTAGGTCTGCCCCTATGCCAATAAATGGTTCTCTTGATGGGACCTGAAACTATGATTGCTGAGAACTGAGGAAGAAGAAGCTTTGTGCAAAGATTCATCCTGAAACTGTGGAAGCTTTGTGCGTGGATCTGTTCCCTAGTGCGCAGTAATCCACTTGATCTGAAAATCTCTGTGCTAAAGAAGGAAGGACATATATGAAGAAAAGAAGCGAGATCTGAACGCTTTGTGCTCTAAGAAAGGTAAAAGTGGAAGTTTATGAAGAAAATAGGTCAGATCTATAGAAAAGAGGTAAGATCTGTAAGCTCTGTGCTTTGATAAAGGTAAGAATAGTCAATTTTTTTAAGATTTGGAAGCTTTGTGCTCTGCAAAAGTAAAATAATTGATTTTTTTTGTTTTTTGTTTTTGTTTCTAGAGTATGGATCTAAGTATGTTTGATAGATTCTGTCCTAGCTTGAAAACTAGGGCTCTTATAGATGAAAGAAATCTTGATATGAATAGATTTGACAAGTACAATGATAGGTATGTTATACCTATGCATAGAAAGAATGTTTGGACTAACAAGTGGATGTAGGATCCTAGAAAGAATTTTCTGCAGGCTAGTTACCATGATCCTAGTGCGTAGTACAAAAAAGGCTGGGGGTCATTTAAAAGGAAGAGAGGATTAACCCTATGTTACAGTTGCAGAAGACCGGGACATATTGTTAAGGAATGCCCTGGTGGAATATCTAGTTGTCTTTATTGCAAAGATTTGGACCATGAAGTATTAGATTTCCCTAGAATGATTGCTAATCTTGAAAGAATGAATCTGAATGAAGATAAACCTAAGGTAGCTCCAGAAATAGATGAATTCCAGAAAGAATCTGAGAAGGTATTACTACAGATGAAAGACACCTTGAACAACCACTGACATTTTAGGTTATCAGAGATCTTTAAATAAGAATAATGCATTGAAGTAAGAGTAGGGGACTTCAACATTGATTGTGTTCTTGATGAAGAAACACCAGTGAACATTATGCCAGAGAGAACTTGGGAAGCTATAGGAAGGCTTGCTATGATCCATTCATTAAGAGGAATAGGGCTACTCAGAGGAAAAATGGTGAACCTATGTGGAAGGCTCACTCAGATATCTATGAATGCTAATGGGACTTCGAGAGAGGAAGATTTTGAGATTATCAATTTTATTGAGTACAACGCTCCGTTTACTATGTCACTTGGAAAACCTTAGATTGAGAGAGATCAAGCCAGAAACAAGGAAGAAGAAAAGGTTTTAGAAAAATAGAGACAAGAGTTAACAAATTTCATGACCAGAAGGGTCACACAGTTGATTGAAGAACAAAAGAACAAATCGAAGCTATTTCCCACCCAGAGCCCAGATGTCAAAGTTTCAAGAGCACTAGAGGATTCACATAAGATTACAGTATCTGTCTCAAATATAGAAGAAGTATTACCCGTGAATCTTAGGAGAGAATCTAAGCAGGACGAAGTGACCATGTCCAAGGAAAATAAGAATCAGAATGGGAAGAGAATCACCGAGATGAAACTCATTGGAAAGAAGACTAGGAAGATAAGTAAGAAGAGAGTTAAGATCGATAGGCTACAAAATATTCTAGAGGGAACATCGCAGAATGGAAAACTTGTAGAAATTGAACTTCCCCG
>JASDQU010105497.1:251885-267051 GCA_032191745.1 Picea mariana | reverse complement strand
ACTACATAGAAATTTATTTTCGTTGTTTCTTTTAGTCGCAATAGATGATTTAACTAGGTTTTCAACTTTCATGGTGTGACCTAGGCTTTGGATGTTGAAGCAACTTCCACTAAATTTCATTCTATGACCAAAAAGCTAGGTCGTATTCTAGGTGGCATGCCATATAGTATATTTGATATTTCAATTGAAGTTGGAGAGATGGTCAGTATTTCCTATTGTCCAAAGTGCTCCTCCTTCCCTGTATCATATCAATGTTTTTCTTCTCCGTCTGGTCACCTTATGCTACATCTCTTCATTTTCTTTTTGTAAGCTCTAAATTCAAACACATTTAAGCAATCAATAAATTAGAAATGAATGAGTCAAGTACTACTCAAAATCAAACGAGAGGATCATTTTGATTTGGTTGAACTAATTCCAACGTATTAATCTATTGTGTCAATGTTATGTTACGGGAGAAAACATTCCATAATGGATTGGATATGTTATAGGAGACGAAAACATGAATATCTATAATTAACAAAATATAAAACTTCCATTTACTCTGAGGGAAGAAATCCTATTTTTTATTAACCAATTTTGTTAAATTTTTACTACAATGCCTTTTCAGATATCATCTAGTGTTAATACATTCCTAACCTGTTCTTCTAAATACTAAAAGCTAAGTCTCTTATAATTCTCAAACTTTAGTTTTATATATGTGAAGTTGTTTTCATTTGAATCTTTCTATATGGCTCATCCACTTTTTGCAATACATTTCTCATATATGGGCCTTATGAAGCATCAAATGAGAACACAAGCTATTAAAACTAGCATACTTATATGAATTACTTTGAATTACTTTTAAAAATGTCATGCACCTGATTTTTTTCCCTTTATTATTTATTTAAACCGGCAAGCAACTCTTTTAACAAGATTCCTTTTATTTTTATAGATAATGATGAGATTTTATATTATTTTTTACTTTGTGTTCTTCCATATATAAAAATTGCTTACAAACACATCCATATATTTCTCATGACGTTGTAAATTGTTGATTTATTTTAAGAAATATTCTTGTCATATTAATTATCATTATTGTCATATTAATTATCATTATTTGATGTACTAATTATTATTATTGTTATATTAATTATTATTATCGTGATGTAGAGAATATGGTTTAGAGAGAATTTTGTTATTAGAATTCATAATTATAATATTTTTATTAATTGAAATATTAAATAATTTCTATTCATGACACATATTAATACCAATTTATATTTTACTATAAAATATTTTATTAATTAATTTGATCATTCAAACCTAATAGATTCATAATTATTAGTTAAATCATTCGAACCTAACCTTACATTCATGCTTAGGCCACAAGATCGCACATTTGTATCCATCTTTTTTTTTAAAGATAGTACTTGTGTTGATCACCAAGTTTCCTTACTACAAGGATGAGTAACATTTCCAAAATACATAAATTAGTTAAATTAAATTAAATATTATTATAAATCATAAAAATAACTTTTACACTAACCAACAAATTGAATATTGTGAGTACAAAGGATATCAACTTAGAATTGATAAATTGATAAATTATGGTAGTAATAATGGTTTCATGATAATAAAGACTATCTCAATCCCATTAGGTATAACATTCTTTCCACTTCACGGTGTAACTTTCATTGCTTGTGTCTATAATATATTGGCACAATGAATGCTTTAGCCTAATGAATCCACAACAAGCTAATAGCAATACTTAGTTGTGTGTGAACTTGTCTCTTACACCAATTTAATAGCATATTAAAGAAGTGATTATCACCACGAGAATACCATAAAGACCAAGAAATATATAGTCCATAAGTTTGTGTGGCTCATGGATTACATAGTGCATTGTATGTGCTATAAAGTACCATGTACTATAATGTTGGTGTTGCTAATTGAGTATTATGTGACTTTTTCACTACACATATATGGTTAGTAACAATCCTCAATAACTATCACATCCACATCCAATGCAAGGAAGGGCCCAAATGCCTTCCCAGAAAAGCTAAGCTCAAGGACAATTTAAAGAAATAGTTTGGTCTAATAACTATTAAGTGAATAAATAGCTCGGTATGATAACTAGTTAGTGAATCTTCCTTCGACCTTGCTCCTTGTTGCCAACTACCACCACTTCTAAAGGTATATGTTGTATTAGTTTGTTAGGTTGTTAGTCAACTATTTCAAAATTTACATCAATTTCCACGAGTTAGTTGTTATCTCTATGTTTAAAGGACCTAGTGTTTAGCATGCATGGCCTTTCTTGCATGATCTCTGAACCTAACATGTTTCACTTTCCTTCGCAACTCAAGATTAATGCCAAGTGAAACAAGGGAAGATGTTGCATGAATATTTTTTGTCAAGCAATGTTTCAATTGTAAGTTGAGATTGATGACCAAGATGCATTGATGTGCACTTTTTGTAGTTTATCATGATTTTATTTGAAAAAGTTTCACTTATCCATATGCTTGTAAGGAAGCTCATAGGATTTTTTTTACTTAGTTAAGGAGTACTATGCATAGAAAATTAAAAAAATCATATTTTAATTTGGATAGTATAAAATGTTATTAGCGAGCCCCGGGGGTTAGCTCAAGCAGTCTTGAGCCAAACAAGATATCTATCACCCAATGATTAGTTGGGGAGGTCACATGTTCGTTCTATCGATCCCCTTAGGGTGAGTCTCTGTAATCAGGGCCGATGATTTACCCCATTTACCATCCATGGATCATGGGGAAGTACTTGAAGGATTGTTTGCAAGGATTTCCTTGGAAACAAAATGTTATTAGCAGTATTTTCCATAGTTGCATGAGATTTTTTAGACACGAATTATTCAAAGAATTAATATTCTTTAGCCACAAACTATTTCTTGCAAGCATGTTTCCAAATATTTGGTGTATGTAGATTGTGTTGGCTAGGTAAAGATGGTTATGTCCTAGATGAGAGGTCTATCGGTTTTCATGAGATGTGAGGGACTATCAGAACAAGGAGCAAGAGTGTTAAAGATTGACAAAGAGCTCAGTAAGATTAGGATGCATTTCAAAAATAAACAAGGATTTATTCCTTGTGAGAAGGAGACATATGTCTGATAGATCATTTAGATTTATATGCTTGGCTATGATATAGACTTCAGTCATATGGAGACTAATTCTCTTCCATATGCTCCCAAGTCTCCAAAGAAACATGTTTCTTGCATTATTCCTTTATGCTTATTAAACGAAAATCATGATTTCTTACAATTGGTTATCTACACAATGCCCAATGATATTATTGGGCAAAATGAGTTGTTTCAATATTTAGCACTCACGATGGAAAAATATCAAGATAATGATGCAAGTCAAGTGTTTGACTTATCATCCCGTTGAGGCTATACCAAGTGGATGGGACACATGGTGTTAATGCTTCCCAACTCGGTTTGAATCCTGTATAAACCCCAGTGTGTGATGGCATGTTTTGCGTGAAAAAAATGGGGATTAGAGTGGAAACCCAAAGGATTTGAACTTGTGTTAAGTGGGTGGGATTCTTCCTAGTCACTAATTCCCCTAACCGGTTCATACAAAAAAAAAAAGTGTTTGACTTGTCACCTAAGGTATATATGGCCACACATGAAGTGATTGTCAAAATGCTTGCTCAATTACTGTTTGTAGAAATGTGTGCAAGGATTTAACAAATGCATGCAATCCAAGTGTTTGTTGTAATGCTAGTGACCAATCATTACGTTGGGATGGAATTTATGGAGAGGGTTTTGATCTCACAACCAATTTTCAAATCATGGTTAAGTCCCATATAGGGAAAACCTTAATTTTGTGGGTTCACTGACTTATAGGGAAAACAAAATTGAGCTTATGTAAGGGATCTTGATGGTCAAACAATGACTTTTATACGAAGTTAAACAACTTGTTGATTCTTATTTGTTGTATGGATATGGAATTGACAAAGATTCCACTCTTGTTTTGGTTCTCTACTTACGTGGAGAAGCAGTGAGAAATGGTGGATCATCATCCACAAACCCTCTTTCTTTTAAAAACATGCTTAGGAAAAAACCATTTAATTTAGCTACTTCAAACCCCTGCATGTCTAATGTGTTTATTGTGGAAAAATCTAAAGAGGTGCCCAAGTTGGAGGTCTCTCAGTTGGATGTTACAATTCATTTTATCAATCCTCTTCAGTAATGTATAGATTCAATGCTATATGTTTTTCTACTTCAAATCTATATCAATGGATTTATTCGGCATGGACACAACATTGTAAGGTTTATCTCTACTTTAAGGGTTTCTTTAATATTCAGTTTGAAAACCCTACTGATTTTCAAAGAGTTTTAACAAAGGGGCCCTGGTTTTGGTACAGAGCATGTATTTTTGTTACCTATTGTAAATGTGTTGAACCTGCACATAATAGATCTAACTAGAAAATAACACACACATTTGCAGAGAGAAATTGAGAAAGAAGAAGCAAGAGAGAAATAATGGAAGAATTCTTATTAACCAAATGAATGAATGATAATTTACACATGATATACTCTGTATAACTCAACTATTGTGCACTGGAGGAGAAGCCAATGCACCATAGTGGTGGTCTAGAGTGATTTGGACATAGAATAAAAGTTACAGGAGTCAACTTACACCTAGTCTAGTCTCTTGGACAATTACGGGAGTGAACTGCCACCTAGCTGAGCTAACTAGTATATCAATCTTCAGTTAATTGACTGGAACATAATGAAGTGAGGAGGAGATCAGGGAATCATGGGTAATGTGCTAGTCTGGTGATGATACCAAGGAAAATGCGCATTAGCTGGTGATGATCCCAATGTTGCATGGTGACAATACCAATGTAGCATCTAGACTCCACTCAAACGATCAATCTGAAGTGAAAACCGAAGAGAATGTTCTCCCTAGAGGAATATTCTTCCTAAAATATAGGAGAATTTATAATGACTAATAAACATAGGAAAAACCTTAGGAAAAATAAATCCTAGGTGTATGTGAAGTAACTTCAACAGCTCCCCTGAACATCACTATGGAGAAAACAAAGAATGGGTCCTGAAAAAAAAGGCCATGTTAGGTACCCAAATACAAAATATACACTGAAATAAAGTGAGGAAACATTAAAAATCTCATGGGAAACCCCCCCCTCAAAGTACAATGTATGTAAAAATGAAGAACTAATAGTTGCTAGGCAAATGTGTCATTCACTCCAAGATGACTTCACAGAGAATGGAACTTCTGCTCAATGAAGGTCTTGGTGAAGATGTGTGCAGTCTATTCTGTTGAAGAAAAAAAATTGTAGGTTGATGATCCCCTCGTGTACTAAGTCTCGGATGTGTGCATGTGGATCTCATGTGCTTCGTTCGCTTCCTCTGAACTGGATCTCTACAGAACTTCAGAGTGCTTTGGTTATCACACCAGACGACGATCGACTGATGGAACAGAATGCCCAACTCAGTGAGAAAGCAATGTAGCCACATAGCTTGAATGGTTACGTTAACTACCCCTCTATAATTTGCCTCGACTGAATATAGAGAATATTAGCATGCTTCTTGCTCGACCAACAGATAGGTCAAAAACCAAGACTAAGTGAGTAACCAGATGTGGACTTGCGATCAATGCTATCACCAACCAAATGGGAATCAATGAACCCGATGAGGTCCAATGTAGAGTCTGTTTCATAATGAATCCCAAAGGTGATGGTTCCCTGTATGTATCGAAGGATACACTTTGCATCCTTCCAATGTAGCTCATGCGGCTCCTGCATGAGCCTAGAGATTTCCCCAACTGCATAGAAGAGGTCTAGTTCAGAGTGTGTGAGATACAACAAGATCCCCACTAGTTGTTTGTACAATGTGTTGTCAACCAGTGGAGTGTCCCTGCCATCCTCAAGTTAGAATCCTGATAGGAAAGGAGTCGGGGCAGACTTATAGTATGTCATGTGAAATCTCTCAAGGAGATCTCGTGCATACTTGTCCTGAGACAGTTTGATTCCTGATGCATCATGACTGATCTCGAGGCCAAGGAAGAAATGTAGCAAACCCATCTCCGTCATCAAGAACATGTTATGCAAAATCCTCTTGACTGTAGCGATCGCTGAAGTCGAGCAACCAATGATCAACAAATCATCAACATACAAAACTGGGAGTAGAAGTGAATCGGTCGTCCTGAGCATGTAAACATTCGAGTCTGATTTACAACGTACAAAGTTATGTGACAATAGGTAGGAGTCCATCTTGGAATATCATGCCCTCAGAACCTTCTTGAGGCCATAGAGAGATTTATTCAGTCGTCAAACCAAAGATGAATTCTGCATAAATCCCTGGGGCTGCTCCATATAGATCTCCTCAGAGAAATCACCATGAAGAAATGCATTCTTCACGTCCATATGATGGACTTCCAATCCCTTGGCTGTTGCAATGGAAAGTGCCAAATGTATGGAATCCATCTTCACTATTGGAGCGAAGGTCTCATCATAGTCAATGCCATGCACCTACTGAAATCCTTTGGCAACAAGCTTGGATTTGTATATGCTAATCTATCCATCTACTGTGCTCTTGGTCCTGTATACCCATCTTCACCTGACAAGTTTCTTTCCAAAAGGAAGGGAAACTAGATCCCAAGTTTGGTTCTCGAGGAGGGAGTTGTACTCCTCCTGTATGGTTGATTCCCAAAAGGGATTTCTAGCAGCCTCGCCATAAGACTGTGGATCTAAAGACTGAACTAAAAAAAGATGCATGGGTGGCAATGGTTCAGTGGCAGTGAATGAAAGAGGAGGCTCCTCGAAATTAGATCAAGTCCTCCTAGTATCAGCTGGATCACCAACAAGATCCCCTGCATCCTGAAGAGTAGTCTGGGCCCACTTGGACCTCTGCTTTGGCTTTGCATTTGCATCTGGATGCACTAAATCTACATCTGAATGTACTGAATTTGTATCTGGATCATCTGAATCCTATGAATCAAAACTCTCATCTAAAGAAGATTCGACATGTGCATGCTCATCATCTCGGACAAGTGGAAGAATAAAGGTGTCTGCATGCGGTTGTTGAGGTACATGCGAGACACTTTTCTCGAATTGGCCTCTTCGCTCAATGATGAGCTGGTCCGAGGAAAGATCAATAAGTATGTATCCCTTCACACCGTCAGGGTATCCAAAAAATATACACCCTGTTCTCAGTGGATCAAGTGCCTTCCTCTTTTCAGAGGGAATACGGGCCCATGCACATGAATCGAAAATACGAAAGTGGGTCACTTCCGGTTTGAGGCTGCTCCAAGCCCTGTAGGGGGTCTTATCCTTGAAAGATCTATGGGGAGATATGTTTTGGATGTAGGTTGCATAATTTAGTGCTTCGACCCATAATATTTGTGGATGTGAATTTGCATGTAGCATGCAAGATGCCATCTCTTTTAGAGATCTATTTTTCCGCTCAACAACTCCGTTTTGTTGCGGAGTATAGGGAACTGTGTGCTGCAACTGAATCCTTGCCTCATGACAAAGATTATGGATCTCATGGTTGACATATTCTCCCCCATTATCAGTTCGGAGGACTTTGATTTTCTTTCTGGATTGTGTCTCAACAAGGGCTTTGAAATATTTGAGGTGTTGAAAGTTGAAAGACCTCTGATTTTTGTCTGAGAAAGAAAATCCATGTGAAGCGTGAGAAATCATCAACAACAATGAGCACGTACCTTGCTTTGCTGATTGATGGATGTGGAAAAGGACCCATGAGGTCACTATAGATCAGATCTAAAGGAGAGGAAGCTCTTTGTGTCTTTCCTTTGTCGAATTTTTCTTGAGGGCGTTTTCCAAGAATACATCTCTCACAAAATTGTTTAGAAAAATGGATGTCTCGTAAACCATCAACCAATCCCTGCTTGCTAAGTTGTTGCATATATCTAAAATTTAAATGCCCGAACCTTTCGTGTCATATCCTACTTCTTTCATTAGCATGGGTAAGCAGTAAAGAAGAATTTGGTTCAATAAATTCAGAAAATGCATACAATATAGATTGATGATTTACCTCACCGGTAGCAACCCTGGAATTGGTTTGCATGTCATAGATATCCATTGCATCATGTGTGAATATGACTTTCTTTTCGGTGCCAAAATTTTCCATCTAATATACGGAGAGAAGGTTGACAAAAAGTTTGGGAATGTGCAACACATTCTCGAAGCTTCCGTTTGTGAGTTCAATCCTTCCTTTGCCAATGACCTCGACTAGAGAGTTGTCCCCCGTGAGAATGGGAGGACCTTGGCATGCATCCAATGAAGAATAGTCTTCTTTTGTGCCAACCATGTGGTGTGGATTCTTGTCCTCATGTACACACCTACTCGAAAAAGAACAAAGGGTATAAACCTAAATAAAAGATCTGGAAAGCATGTGATCAACCATTTCCAGAGGATGAAGCATATTGATTCCAATCAACCATCTACTATTCCAAAGAATGAGAATATTGTTTTCCCATAAACATTGAATGAGGATAGAGAACAAGACATGAATATTGAGCTTTCCCCCCTCAAAGGTGGTAGCTATAATTGAAGCTCCTCCAAGGGAAATGCATAGACTTCATGAATCCAATACCTTTGGTTCCAATAAAAAATTTATCCCTCCCTAAATCTTGACCTCCCTACTTCTGAATTATAGTTAATCATTGTGAATCTTTCTTTAGGGAGGTGACCTATAAAATTAAAAACAAGAAAAAAATAGAAGATTATTTTGAATACAAACATAAATAATATTGTATATTATTTATGTAATATTACTATTGTAAATATAAATATAACATGCATATGAAAAGTATAATTTCCATTCAATTTTTTAACATAATCATTGATTTTTATAGTTAATCATTGTGAATCTTTCTTTAGGGAGGTGACCTATAAAATTAAAAACAAGAAAAAAATAGAAGATTATTTTGAATACAAACATAAATAATATTGTATATTATTTATGTAATATTACTATTGTAAATATAAATATAACATGCATATAAAAAGTATAATTTCCATTCAATTTTTTAATATAATCATTGATTTTTTTTTTCAAAAAAAGATTGTTCGAACCTAATTTTAAATATTAAGACCCATACATCTTTACCTAGGGAGGCATCTATCGTGAACCATTAAACAAAGGACTTCAATAATTTTTAAATAGCTCAATCCATCAAATTGTTGAATGAAAATTGATTATTTATTTAACACGCTCTTTTTACGAGTATGGATTCTTTAATGATCGATGAGGAATTTGTTCTTTAGAGCACTCCATTGAGGTTTTGAAAACTTATTACAAATAAGTTTTATATTAAGGAATTGTGAGAGCAATCCATTGACGTTTTGAAAACTTACTACAAATAAGTTTTATATCAAGGAATTGTTTGAAATGCTTTTTATTTAACTTTAATGCAAATTCAGATAACATTTTAATTTGTAAAAGTAATGATGATTTATCATAAGTAATTTAAGAGTTTGGTTTAAATATTTTATGTTTTGGTTATATGATTGGATTTGTAGATTTGAGTAGTTAATTTTGTATAATTCAAATGTCTTAAAGGTTTTTACTCCAACTAAATTCATTTTTACATTTTATCATAAAATTTAAACAACATAAAATTGTGATATACTGCTAAGTTGAGTTCTTGTATGTGACTCTTTTAATAAGAACCCTGATAAATACATTTTTACATTTTATCATAAAATTTAAACAACATAAAATTGTGATATACTGCTAAGTTGAGTTCTTGTATGTGACTCTTTTAATAAGAACCCTGATAAATACTGCTAAGGTCTGGTTGGTTTGTGGCTCTATTAATAAGAGCCTGACAAACAAAGAAAATGATTGTTAATAAGAGCCTGGTAAACAAAGAAAAGGACTGGGGCTCATCAGCAACGGTCTCAGCTTCAATTATCTGAACAATGGAGGGAACTTGATTCCTCCTTTCATGCTATCCTCATCGCCCACTTAAATACTTAGTTGTCACTTTCTCACTAATAATGTCTTCGAATAAGTTTTTCTTTCCCATGTGGGATTAAAACAGTTCTGGTGTGTGGCTGTGGCTCTGTTAATAAAAGACTGATAAATAAAGAAAAAGAATAGAGCTCAGCAGCAACAATCTCAGCGTCATTGATCTGAACAATGGAGGGAACTTGATTCCTCTTTGCCTGCTGTCCTCACTGCCCAGTCATATCTTCGGTTGTCACTTTCTCACTAATAATGTCTTGGAATAAGTTTGTCTTTGTCATGTGGCAAACAAACAGGGAAAGAAGAAATTGAGAACAGGAGGATGAACAGTGAGATGAACAAAGGTGTCAAATCCCATTGCCTCGAAAACATCTCAGACGACAATTCACGCGAAATGATGGAAACCCCGCCGAATTAGAATTTATTTGTTAATGGACACAACATGATGCAGTTACATGATGGGCTTTGTACATATCACTCCAATTGTGGTACAATTATACCAGTCTAGTGATTCTAGCTCTTTTGACAACAACACAGCTTTCTATTTTAGTTCTTTATCTGTGTCATTGTTGAGAGAGATTCATTTTCTACAGTTTAGTATTAGGTCGATGTGTGATCTGTGTCTAAATTCAACATGGAGTTGATATCTGTTACTCTTAAATAACAATAAAAAAAATTAAGTAAATGAAAATTGTGTATGTGAACTCTAACCTTTTGCGAAATAAACCCCTCCTTAACCCACTTTAAAGTGCAAAAGAAAGGATTTGCACCTCAAAAAATTAGATCTCTCTCAACCCTTAGTAAAACTGGAGTTAAGATGAATCTATACTAATTATTCATCTGACAGTCTTCAAACTACGTTGGAAACTGGCTTCCATCCACTTCCTTTTGTTCCACCTAAAAAACGATCCTTCCATGCTACCCATTTCACTAGTGGGAAGCTGCCTTTCCTCATTTCAACTCCCTTGTTTATATCCTTGGATCCGACAAGAAGAACCCTCAAAAATTTTGGACAAGGATTATTATTTAGTGCCTAGATTATCACAGCTTCCAAGTTCACATGTCGATGCATGAAGGGATTTTAGAAACTCCTTATGGATTCAGCCATCACCATGAATGAGTTTCCTTGGATTTGGAATTTCCTAGTAGTGACTTCACCACTTTCTCAACAACATTTCGAGCACTTTGATACCTGGATGAGAGCTTGTCAGTAGCAAAATTCCCAACGATGAACATTTTCTAGATGAAACTTCACGTTGCAGCTTCTCAAAGTTGTTTTCACCTATGCTTGAATAGGAACCTTTGGTTGTATTGAAAGACTGATAGTGTGTAATTCCTTTTAATATTTGCAACATGAACCTTGCCTGAAGCCCTGAAACATGGTGGCCAACCTGAATTCAATACTACTTCATTTTGTGCAGTGATTTATTCTTCGCGTGCCTTTCCAACCATTGGGTTTTCAACAATTTCTTCATTCCCAATAAAACAAAAGCCCAAGTTCCCATATGGAAATTTTGTTATACGAGAAAAATTGCACCTGAATGGTGGTCGAGGAGAATGTTAGAGCATGCCAGGGTTTGCTTCAGATTGGTCTTTAGGCAAACTTGTAGATCTATTTGTATAACATATCTGTGCTCCTCTAGTTGCACCATGACCATTCGACCTTGCTGCACTGCAAAAACATCAGATGGGTATCCATCGACTAAATTCTTTAAAAGAGTATGAAAATCTTCATCCACCTCAATCTAAAACCTAAACAGAAATGAATGAATTCTATTGATACTATCCAATTAGCCACAGCAGTAACCAAACCCACTCACTAGAAACCCTAAAGGATTTGTTTTTTCCAAACGAAAAGAAAAAATAGTTCATTCCACTTGAAACAAATTTTATGTGTGCCATTTTTATCCATATAATTATAAAAATGAGGACTCTTACATAGGTGCGAATTTGATCCCTTGCACAGGAACATCCACGCTGCTAATTTGATCCCATCGACTAAATTCTTTAAAAGAGTATCAAAATCTTCACCCACCTCATCTAAAACCTAGAAATGAATTATATTGAGAGTATCCAATTTTGCCACAGCAATAACCAACACCAACCCACTCACTAGAAACCCTAAAGGATTTGTTTTTACCAAACTAATAGAAAAAATAGTTCATTCCACTTCCTGGAAAGAAAATTTACGTGTGCCATTTTTATCTTTATAATTAAAAAAAAAATGAGGATGAGAATTTGATCCCTTGCACAGGAACATCCACGCTGCTGGCTAAAGATTTACTGGCATCACTTAAACCGCTCTGATTTTTCTCGGAAGAGGTATTGGAAAAAATAAAAGAGCTCTGATTTTTCTCGGGAGAGGTATTGGAAAAAATATAAGAGAAACACTGGCTTCGTATGATGATGATTTTGTCTTGCCTTTGGGAGAATATCAGTTTGAATCCCCTCCACTAGTGAAATTTTTTCTTGAATCTAGTGCCATTTTGTATGTTATAAAGGATGATGATTTTGTCTTGCCTTTGGGAGAATATCAGTTTGAATCCCCTCCACTAGTGAATTTTTTTTTCTGGAATCTAGTCCCATTTGCACCTCAAATGAATTCTCCTTCACGTTATCTCCCTTATTCTCCACCATGAACTCCCTAAAATATGGTACATTCTTCACGGAATATGGGGGACATATGGGGCTAGGTAAGCTATTGTTGTTTGATTTTTTTGATCCCGATTTTGTAGTCATGGCCTATGGTTTACCCCTTTACTATTCATAGATCATGGGGAAGTACTCAAGAATTTGCGGAAAGATAATGAGAAATAGTTAAGGGTTTTCCACCAGGATTTTGACCGTTATGCCAAATTAGTGGAAACCGGAACAGGTGACAGACTGTGATGTCATAGTCCAAAATGACAATCCGCCATCTGCCCTGCCAAACGGAAACTAGAGCAGGTGGCGGATTTGATTCTTTGCACCACTGTGCTAGGCAACTAAGATAGACAAAAGACATAAACTGAAAACAAAAGACATAACTGTAAAACTGCTCTGTAGCAGTGCAAGGAGCCAAGATGAGAATGCTCGCGATAGCCAAAGCAAGTAGATTACCCATTTTCACCGGAGGTCGTGTCGCTCAGGTCACCGCTGAAGGGGCCATCCCTAGGCTGGAGCACGAATGGCCTCACGCATGTCAAACATCATTAGGCTGCAGGTTCATTCAAGTAGGCCTTGTAAAGCATGTCAATGCATGAGGGTGTCCCGATGAATTTGATCAACCATATGGATTCTGAGCTCAAAGACTAGCTTTAACTACTCCGACCACTAGGATTTCTTTGAAAAAGAAGGTAAGCTACTATTGTTATGATTATTAGTACTATTGTTGTTATGACTATTAATACTATTGTTATTATATTCCTGGATGCAGAGTGCAATTTCAATGGAAATAACCTCCACCTCAATATTCCTTGGTGAGCAACTCTCAATACACCTGAATATGTAACAATGAAATGTTAAAATATCTTCAATATCCTCTTAAACTCAACCTATAATATCTAAACTAATTGATCACCATAAAAAGACTCCTAAATTTTAAAGAATTAAAGCAATAGTATCATAAATTGCTCATAACAATAAAATTTCTTCACATTGAAAAATTCTGAAAATGGATTCTGTAATGTTGCTACTCAACACGAAATTCTTTGAATTTGTCACTTAAATTTGAGTTCAGATTAGCAATTAACTACAAATAACTCTCCCATAGTTTGGGATTGAAGAATTGATGAGATCATAGAAAATGATGACAATACAGGCATATGATGTGTTGATATTATGGTAGTTGCGGGAGGTATTTACCTCCACATGTAAACCTGACGAGAATAGAAGACTCCAGGAAGCAAGAGAAACCCTAATGAGTTGGCTAATAACCCTAGAAGACTTGTCGGCACAAGAAGATAATATGTATTAGGTTATTAGCCTCCAAGAGAAGAAGTCGACTAGAAGAATTAATATATACTGAACAGACAGGTATCCAGAAGGAGAAGTCGGCCCCAGTAAGTCTGTCAGAACCACTATAAATACATGGCACCAGTCTCTCATTTGACACATCTCAGCAGTTGCAGAGAGCCAGTTCTGCACAGTGCAGTTGCAGTCTTGTGCACAGGTTTGGAGGAGAGTTGTTGGTGCAGTTGTTGCAGCTAGCAGTTACGTTTTGGCTTGGACTATCTGATCAACTATTGTTGGTGCGCTATCTTTGGAGGAAGATGAGCTACACCTTGTTTGGCTATCTAGCCTAGGGTTTGCTTCCGAAGTAATTCTCAATCAAGGTTAAGGTGCTCGGAGGGTGGCTTCGGCCTATGGTTGGGTGACAATAGTGATATTGTCAATGGTAAAACGAGCACAATCCTCTATATTCTAACAGGTTATGGGCCCACACCTCCTTCATTCAGTCTAAACATTGGAAGGAAGCATAACCGCTAGGATATTGAGCTCATTGAGGAACTGTCGCTAGGGTTACTAGTAGGAGCAACTTCCAAGACACTGCAGCTAGGGTTACTAGCAAGTGTAGTTGCAGAAACCATAATCCTCTTGTTGAGGCACCTTAAATGAAGGGATTGACCTAATCTATGGATAGATCAGTGTGCCCTAGCCCAACGCATCTCTTGGTATTCTCAGAAATCCAAGACGTGAAGTTTGAGTTTCTGGTCAAATCTAGGGTTTGACCAAGTCAAAGTAGCCATGACTTATTCTATGAAGTTGGAGCACAAGTTAGATGGAGCCTCAAACTTCAGAGTGTGGAAGACAAGGATTGACCTCATCCTTGCCAAGAATAAAGTGTTGGATATCGTGAAACCAAAGTTTGAAGAAGGAAAAGAGAAGGAATCATAGAACATTGCAGCTATGGAGAAGCTCAAAGACGTTGACATCAATGCCATGAGTATCATAGTGGATTCTATAAAAGACCACTTGATACCCTACATCTCCCATATTGACTCATCGAAGAATATGTACGATGCCCTAACAAACCTCTTCTCAGTCAGAAACATTGGACAAGTAATGAGTCTAAAGAATGAGCTCCACGACATGAAGATGAAGGATGAAAAAAACATAACATCATACTTTGTGAAGATCTCTCAGTTAAGAGATCAACTACAAGCTATTGAAGAGATCGTCTTAGAAAAGGAATTGGTAAACATAGTACTCGATGGT
>JASDQU010105497.1:199570-213111 GCA_032191745.1 Picea mariana | reverse complement strand
GAGGTGTAGGACAGTCAGTGACGGAGTGTGTTGTTAAGCCACTCTGTGATGTTAAAGTCACCGGTTCGAAACCTGCGGGGACAAAAAATCCAACCATGTTAAGGGTTGGTGTGGCTCAGGCCGGGTGCGATCCCCGGGTGATTTTGACGGCTTAGATGCCCCTGAGTCGCGGTTTTTCAAGCCACAGGTTAATCGCGAGCCAACAGGTCCCGCACAAATTAACAAACAAAAAAAAAAAATTGCTAATTCATACTAATTTGAAAACTATTCACATGTCATTTCTCCTTCTAAGGTTATCCTATGAACCATCTCTTTATCTCACACACACAATGATTTTTAATGATTTATGGTCTTTCTCCTCATATGTCACTCTTATTAGTCCATGCCAAGAGACTATAGCAATGAGTTTGTTTTTTATGTGACATTAATTTGTTTTTGACCATAAATTTGTGTATGCCAATACAACATATGACAAATCTATAAACTAAGTGTCATGGAACAACTCATCTTCCTCCATTCCTTGCTAGTCTAGGTCGAATTCTTTGAATTCCAATCTTTTTGACGGTATAGTTATCAGTGTTAATTTTTTTTCATTTAAAATCTTTACAAATTGATTTCTTTTAAGACTATGAAACTAGCCCCTAGTTAACATATTGTTCATGTTTCACAGTAATCATCATCAATAATTATAGGGTGTCAGCTATCATCTCCATTTCCAAATCTACTTGGCAGGGACTAAGCTATTATGCAGCCCTTGTTAAGATACATTTTCTTTTAGTTTTTAATTAGTTTCAAATATATGCATTACAAAACTATAATCAAATTATAGTGGAGTTAAAAGATACATTATTTTTGGTGATTTTTTTGAATAGTTATTGGTTATAAACTTTGATTTGATTTTTATGATTATTGATAATCTAAGAAAATTCAAAAAACTAAAATAAAAATACATGCATTATAAAATTAAAGTTTGTTTATAATTTTTTGAATTTGTGAATGGTTAACACATGAAATTGTACACAATTGTGTAGAAAGGATTTAAATACATTTCTTGCATCTAGACTCCAATTATTACCATTAAATATTTCTAATTGGTTCATTATAGAGAGTGATGTTATGGATCAAGCTAACTAGTGTGGTCAGTATGAATGCCATTAAAGGTTTGTCATGCATGAGTATATCAATAGTCCTTATGATCATGAAACTAAAATATTATTACTACCACAGTATATCAATTCTAATTCAATATCATTTATATTTGCAATATTAAATTTGTTGGTTAGTCTAAATGAATTTTCTATAATTTACTTTTATATTTTTTTATTAATTAATTATTGTTTTCGTACAATGACAATTGTTTGGATTAATATAGTATTTTCTTGAACTCATATGCAATTGGAAATCTTATTCATCCTTTTTAAGGTAACTTGGTGATCAACACAAGTATTATTCTCAAAGTAAGATGGAGAATTTTAAGGTAACTTGGTGATCAACACAGGTATTATCCTCAAAATAATAATGAAAATGTGTGAGCTCGTAGCCTGAGCATGAACCCAAGGTTTGAATTATTTTTTTTAAAGCTGAGATATGGTATCAATTCAGAGATATTTACTATGGAATATGTATCACGAATGGAAGTTCTGTAATCTTAAGAATAAAGATTACAGTCACTGATTCTAAGAAAAAAGTTCTCACTGGACCATATCCTCTACATCATTATAATTAATGCGACAGGAATATCATATCTTCTTCATCATTATAAATAATTTGACAAGAATATTTCTTAAAATAAATTAAGAATTTATAATTTCATGATAATTTACAATTTCATGATAATTAATCTGACAAGAATATTTCTTAAAAATTAAGAATTTACAATTTCATGAGAAAACATTATGTGCTGTTAATACTTGAAATTGAAATGTTGGAATGAGATTATATGGATGTGTTTGTGAGAATTTTTGTTTAGATTTAAAAAGGCAAAATGGAAGAGCACATCATTATTTATTAAAATAGAAGGAATTTTGTAAAAGAGTCGTTTGTCAAACACTTTGGAATTTTGTAAAAGAGTTGTTTGTCAAACACTTTAGGCTTAAATAAATAGAAAGAAAGGAAAAAAAAAAAAAAAGAGTATATGACATTCTTAAAAGTAAGGCGTAAGGCATATAAGTATATGTGGTTTTTTTTTAAAATAAGTTATACCAATGTATGTAGGTTTTTTAGCTTGTGTTCTCATTCATTGCTTTCATAAAGCTCATATATGAGAATTGCACTGCATAAAGTAGAAGAGCCACATAGAAAGATTCAAATGAGAATATTTTTTACACCTAAAACTAAATATAGAACTCTAAGAGACTTAGCTTTTAGTATTTGGAAGAATAGGTCAGAAATGTATATGACTAAATGATATTTGAAAATGCATTATTGTAGAAATCTAACAAATTTGGTTAAAGAAAGATAAAGAAATACTATGCAATTGCCAATTTCAAATGCCAAAATACTAAATTTTATATATGAAAATAGGTTAAAAATTGTGCATTAAAAATGAACTTTTGACTAACCAAGATTGAAATGGACTATGAACATGGTCATCAACTTGTTCTTTTGCAATTG
This sequence comes from Picea mariana, assembly GCA_032191745.1. Taxonomy (NCBI): domain Eukaryota; kingdom Viridiplantae; phylum Streptophyta; class Pinopsida; order Pinales; family Pinaceae; genus Picea; species Picea mariana. Next base: position 210,498 of record JASDQU010105497.1, on the reverse strand, counting down.
AAATTGTTCATTGTAGATAGTCAATTGTCATATTCTTTTGCAATTGAAATTTATGAATTTTTTGAATTTTTGTTATTTAGATATATTTTTGCATGGATAGGCCTTTATTCTCTCCACTCTTTTTGGGTGGAGGTCAATCGACATCTTTCTAGATTCATGGAGATCTCTGCCAAGTGTACTATCTATGACACACGGTTATTTTTTATAGTCGTCTAACACACTTAGTTAACAAATCACATTATTATTGAATCACATGTTAACACCATCGTGCACTGTTAAGGAGTAGTGACCAAATCCCTAAAGCTTCTATTGAAATCCTCACACATCATTAGTTGCTTTGGATCTCTCAGTTGTTAGGTGCATAAATAATATGATTTTTCTTTGTTTCTTCACATGATAAAGGTGATACATTCTTTATAACATTCACCCAAAAATTCACATCCTGCTATGTCTAGAATTCTGGCCAAGGGCAAGGGACATTTGTAATATGCATATTGTTATTACAAAGATTAATAACAACTTCTTCTGAAAATGATAGAATTTGATAAATTCTTTTGAATTATTGTTTGTCCTATTCATGTCCCTAGGAAATTTTGGACCAAGTTACATTCTTCCTCCAAAACATTGATCTGACACTTTTATTGCTCCAAGGTTCCCATAATAGTTTCTATTTGAGAAGTAACATGGTGATCTTGCTCATGGATTTTTGTTGTAGCTCTGAGAAATAAGATTTGATTTCCTTGAATATAATCATCATGAATCCACACACACCTTATCTCCTAAAGTTACCTATAATTCATCTGGGAAATACAACAAACCAATTCCCAATGCAAATTGAGAAAATCAAAATTATCTACATTGTCAAGCCTTTGGTCCAATCACATGTGTCTCAAAACCCAAAGTAAGAAGATGCTTATCTCATAACGGTCACAGAGAGAATCACTCAAACATATGTTGAACAAAGGATTCCCTAGTAACGATAAGGGTTCAGGGATTAGAAAATATGAACACCAAAACAAGGAAGAACAAGAAATGACATATCACCTAGAACATAGAGTGAACTCATTCCTTATCCAAATAAATCCAATTCGATATTAACATAGGCTAGGATCGAAAGAGAGATCACTCTTATGAGAAAAATGTCCAACATATTACAAGAAATCATCCAAAAATGGAGCATAGTCCCTAGAATAAGAAATTGAAACATGAACTAATTCTCCAACACTAAAAGTAGGAACAAACTCATTCACTTCCAAATCCTCAAAAACAAAGGGAGATAAAGATGGAAGCTTACCAAAGACGCAAAAAATAAACATAACCATAACCACCAACTAGACACAATTACCATAATTCACCATACAAGGGCTTGAACTGGTATACCATGAACATTATGCAGAAGACTCGAGCCATGAAGCCATAATCCCATATTGATAATGAGAAATACAAAACACAAATTCAAATTTGTGCAAGGTAATAGGTTGATGCATATTAGGATAAAGGAAGCATTGCTTCTCATAACCCACTTTTTTATATGAAAATCCTTCCTTACAATGAGCGATGTGCCTTCTTAAATGAGAGATATGTGCCTTTCCCTCCATCAATTCAAGGTATAGGTTGAGTGTAGACCTTTCCATCGATAATTGTGTCCCCCTCTTTTACTATGGTTGTTTGATTGGCAAATTTGTTCATTGTGGTATTATTTTGAAAAAACAATTAGTTTGACTATGTTTTGGAAATCTCTTTTCCAATTCAATTAGATTTATTATGTTGTTGATGTAATTTCCCCTTCCAATTGATCATCTCAGAGGATGACTTAATAGCCTATACGACTCTCATAGGCTAAAGTCGACAAGGACAAGGGAGTCAAGGGAGGTTTATTTGGTGTCACTAGCTTAAAGGAAGGACAAATCCTAAAGTGACATTAAATAAAAATAAAAATATATATTTAAATAAAATTGGAGGGAAAATAAAGTGAGTGTTTGATTTGGTCAGAAAAAGGGAAAGATCTAGAAGGCCCGGAGGAAGGATAAATAGAGGGATAACCCTTCTCTTTAGCATTATGACTTGATATCTCATTTTGGAGTGCTCTTGGAGCCATTTTTCCGTTGGGGTTTAGAAAAAACCTTCCACTATTGCAGTTTAGTTTCAGTGGTACAATATCCACCCTAACTAGACAAGAGGGGAGTCCACCTAGGATTTCCATTGGAGCTTCAGTTGGAGGTTTACATTTAGTTGGAGGATTATGCGGGAAGTTTTTGAAGGTTTTCCGGAAGAGCCGATTCGAAATTTTGCATATGTCACGAGGGTTACAGAGAAACCGTGGTTGAAGGCATCCCCACGGGTTGTGTACAAGGTGTCCTATGAGGCCTCGCTAGATGTCCAACAATCATCCTACAAGGACCTTTGTGATTAGGGTTGCAATAGGCCATTCAGATTGGGTTTGAGAGGGTTACAAAAGGGATTGGAAGGTCGCTTACAGAGAATACATTACTGGAGAAGAGAATTGTAGGGATTGGAGAGATTTGACGCAGTGGACATCATATATTGGCATCATTCCAGGTTTTATTTGTATTGTTTTTGTTACTAGATTTTGCAGCTGCCTGGAATCCATTAGACCTGTGTGTTTAGGAGTATTTTGCAGCTGTTATTACAACCTTTAGATATCTTTGTATTGCTGAGATTTTGTGGGTTTCAAACCATAATAAGATTCCATGGTTATTTGCTCTATTCTCTATGTAATGGATGCATGCAATATGTTTGACAATATTCCTATATGAAAAAATTGTTTGTAAGAAGTTAAGAGAATATTTAATGCAAAATATTTGACACATTTACACAAGGAGAAATAACATCTTTTTGGATATTAAACATAAAATCCTCACCTAACCTAGTTGGGGACACTATAGTGTTATCATAGTTGGTGATCTTTCCATCCTGTGATTTCTTGAGGCATTGATGCCAATGAAAACTAAAGGACAAGGGAAACGACCCACCCAGGATCAAAGTATAGAAGAGGTAGAATTAGAGGGATTTATGGGGAATGATCATAAAGATAGGACCATACAGTTGTTGGAAAGCATAGCTAATGGGAAACAACAATTAACACAATTCCTGACATATTTCTTTTTCGACAACCAAGAAAACCAAAACCGGGGAGGTACCAATGGGAACCATGCAGAGGTTAGCCATAGAGGTGGTAGGACTCATGAAGGGAGTAATACCTATGTTCCGACATAGAGTGTCTTCCAGGTAGGTAGAAGAAAAGTACCATACCATTATTTATACCATTCCTTGAGGAGCATCCTATAGGAGCACAAGAAAAACTAGAGCCGATTGACGAAATGAACTCCTACTTTAGGGAGTGTTAGCTGCTAGAAGAAGGAGCCTAGGAAACCCTATCTTACAATGACTATTGCAACCTCAGGATGAGGAACAGGCCTAGGATGGGCCAAAGTCAGTGAAATTTTGACCTTCTGCGCAAATTGGGAAAGATGACAATCTTATCTTTTGATGGATTTAATAGATGAACAACACGAGCATGGGTACATAAATTGGACACTTATTTTCATCTTAACTTGATGACAGAGGAAAAAGCAATCAATTTTTCCACTCTACACTTGGATGGAGAGGCTCATGAGTGGTGATACCATGGGCTATTAACATTGGTACATTCCAACATCACATCATATGAGGATTTCACCCAGAGACTAAGGGACAGGTTCGATAGGAAGGACCCTGAGATCCACTTTAGGGAGTTGGCACAGCCAAGGAAGACAAGTACACTAAAGGCCTATGTCACAAAGTTACAACGAATGGCAGTCATGGTAACTAATTTTTCCAAGCAGAGACTGGTGATGTTATTCACAGAGGGCTTGGTTGAACCCTTAAGAGGTTGGGTGAAGGATTTCAGACCAAACACACTGCAAGAGGCTATCATGAAGACCCCAAGAAGACATCGGAAAAAACATTTATCCCACAGAAGGGTCAGGTGTCAAAACCTCCCCAGAAGACATGGACATGGAAAGACAGGTTGGATGAGGAAACCCAGAGAGAACTAAGGAGGAAGAAGCTTTACTACAGTTGTAAGGAGTTGTGGGAACCGTGCCATAGATGTATAGGAAAAGGTAAAGTCCATTATATTGAGGCAATTTCCAACGAGTAGGATGATGGTGATGATGAGGGAATTGGACAGGACAGTGGTGAGCCATCACATGCTATAGAGTAGGTGCCATTGTAGGATATCACCAAGGGAGTGACCATTGCCACACTTTCACGAGTCCCTAAATATTACACCTTCAAGGTCAAAGGAATTTTACAAGGGAAGAGGGTTACAACATTGATTGATGGTGGGGCCGCCCACAAGTTCATTGATGTTGCACTTGTCACCAGGAGAGAAATCCCTGTAGAGGAATTTGAAGGATTTAATGTGCTAGTAGCAGAAAGGTACAACATGGCGTGTACTCATAGGATTAAGGGCTTGGAAGTAACATTGGGTAATTATATGTTGATCGATGAATTTTATGTTGTAGATTTAGCAGATACTCATGTGGTGCTAGGATTTCAATGGTTGTACTCATCGGTAGATATCTGCATGAATTATTAGGACATGAGGATGAAATTCCAAGAAAAGGGTGGACAATGAGTCATCTTAAGAGGTATGTCGACAAGTTCCTCCAGGATATTGTCTAAGCAATGCATGGAGGCCCTTTTTAGACATAGGGACATGTCTTGCACAACATAGTGCTTGATCACCATGGAAAATCCATCACAAGGCCAACATTACCATGTGGATATCCAAGCATTTCTTGGAAAGCATGAAAGAGTGTTTGAACCATTGCCAATAGGGAGACCAACTGATAGATTATTTGAGCATGTTATTGAGCTAGAAGAGGGGTCGAAGCTTATAATCACCACACCCTACAGATACTTGAAGAGGTTCAAGGATGAAATAGAGAAGGCCATAAAGGATTTGCTGGAGATGGGACATATCAAGCCTAGTTATATTCCCTTTGCTTCTTCAGTTGTACCGGTAAAGAAGAAGGCTGACACTATGAGGATGTGCATAGACTACAAAGAATAGAACAAGAAGACCATAAAAAACCAATACCCAATACCTAGGATTGATGAGTTGTATGGGGCAGTGTAGTTCTAAAAGGTTGATCTATGATCATGATACCACCAGATTCGGGTCAGAGAGGCGGTTATCCATAAAAAACATTTAGGTGTCACGATGGGCACTATGAGTTTCTATTCATGCCCTTTGGGTTGAATAACACACCAACCACCTTTCAGTCATTCCTAAACTATATCTTCAACAACCAGTTGAGGAAATTCTTACTGGTGTTCTTTGAGAATATTTTGATCCACAATAGGATGTGGGAGGAACATCTAAAGAATGTGAACGAGATTCTCACCATTATGGAGGAGCAGTCACTTTTTTCCAAGGAGGCAAAGTGCAAGTTTGGGTTGATAGAGATCCTCTATCTGGGGAATGTGATTGGTGTTGAGGGAGTAAAGGTGCATCAAGAGAAGATCCAGACAATCCTATATTGTCCCACCCCCATATCACTCATATATTTGCAAGGATTTTTTGGGATATGAAACTATTATAGGCGTTTTGTGAAAGGATTTTCACAATTTGTTGTGCCATTGACAAACTTCACTAAGATGGGGGCGTTTCGATGGTCATAGGGCACACAGGTATCATTTGACATAATGAAGAGGGTGATGAACACTTTCCCGGTATTAGAACTCCCATATTTCACGCAATATTTTGTCTTGGAGTGTGACGCATCTAGTGAGGGGATAGAGGCAGTATTGATGTAGAATCGAACCTGATAGATTTAGAGAGTAGAAATCTAAGAGAGCCAAAGAAGCTCTATCCAATCTATGATAAGGAGATGTTTTCCACCATGCCTGCATTGGCCAAGTTTAGATCATACCTAGTAGGAGGATGCTTTGTGGTTAGGACTGAACACAACAACTTGAGATATTTCTTGGAGCAGCGGGACCAAAATGAGAGGCAATGGAAATGGGTGATTAAGGTGAAGGCATATGATTTTTACATTGAGTATGTAAAGGGGAAGAAGAACATAGTTGTTGACGTTTTATCCAGGATACCTACAACCTTCTCCATGACAGATATCTCAGTAGAAAGTGAGTTGATGGAGGGTAGTATTTAGGATGACATGTATAGGGTAGTAGATGACATCATCTACTACAAAGATAAGATCTATATTATCCCTAAGTCCAAAATCAAGGATAAGATTTTGAGGGAAGTACATGACGCACAACTGACAGGGCACCAAGGGTATCTAAAGACCTACATGAAGGTGAGGGAGAGATTCTCCTAGAAGGGTCTCAAGGAGGATGTACTTCGTCATGTGAGGGAGTGCATGACTTGCCAGCAGAATAAGTTATAATTTACACATCCTGTGGGATTGCTTCATCCATTTCCGATTTCGGAGCATAAGTGGGATAATATTTACATGGAATTGATTACAGGGTTGCCAAAGGTGCAGGGAAAGGACTGTATCTACGTGGTAGTGGAAAATTTGACTAAATATGTACACTTCTCTGCCATTCCTTCAAAGTACAACACATCTCAGGTAGAAAATCTATTCTTCAGGGAGGTATTCAGACTACATGGTCTTCCAAGGAACATAGTTAGTGATTGGGATAACATGTTTCTCAACTCGTTTTGGCAAGAGTTGTTCGGGTTGTCTGGGATAGAGTTGACACTTAGCACTAACTACCACCCCCATACAGACGAGAAAACTAAGATAGTAAACAAATTGATTGAGGGGTACCTGAGGAACTACATGTTAGGGTAGCAGCGGGCATGGAAAAATTGGTTGCATCGCGGGGATCATTATTACAATACCACTCATCACATGTCCATCGGGATGAGCCCATTTAGGGCATTGTATGGCTATAATGCCCCATCCTTTAGGGATTTGGCGTTTGGGGAGAGAATAGCTCCCAAGGCCAAATATTGGTTGCAATAAAGCCATGACATCTTGAGAGTCCTGAAGGAGAATTTGCAGGCTGCTCAGAATCAATAGAATATGTATTCAGATAGGCACATGGTGGGATGAAACTTTGAGTTTGGGGACCTAGTATTTCTCGGGTTACAACCTTGCATACGGTCGTCACTGAAGAAGAGTGGTGAAAAAAAGTTGAAGCCTCCCTTTTATGGACCCTACAGATTGATCACGAGAGTTGGGTAGCAAGATCCACAACACCTTCCACTAGATGAGGAAGGGCAATTGGTTCTAGCTCCTGAGAGGATTTTTTATTTCAGGGAGCGGAAGTTGAGAAACATAATCATTTGAGAGTACTTGGTCGTATGGAAAGGATTTCTTGTAGAAGATGCTACTTGGGAAGGAGAGAATATCTTACAACACCCTGATCTAGAGTTGTTTGAGGGCAAGCAATCTTGGGAAGGGAGGACTCTAATGTCCCCTTCCAATTGATCATGACAGAGGATGGATTAATAGCCTATATGACTCTCGTAGGCTATAGCCAACAAGGATAAGGGATTCAAGGAGGTTTATTTGGTGTCACTAGGTTAAAGGAAGGACAAATCCTAAAGTGACATTAAATAAAAATAAATAATTATATTTAAATGAAATTGAAGGGAAAATAAAGTGAGGGTTTGATTTGGTCAAAAAAGGGAAAGATATAAAAGGCCCAGAGGAAGGATAAATAGAGGGGTAACCCCTCTCTTTAGAATTATGATTTGATCTATCATTTTGGAGTGCTCTTGGAGCCATTGTTTCGTCGGGGTTTAGAAAAACCCTTCCATTACTGCAGTTTAGTTTCAGTGGTGCAATATCCACCCTAGCTAGACAAGAGGGGAGTCCACCTAGGATTTCCATTAGAGATTCAATTTGAGGTTTATATTCAGTTGGATGTTTTCACTGGAAGTTTGCGAAGATTTTTCGAAAGAGGTCGATCCGTAATTTTACAGGTGTCACGAGGGTTACTGTAACACACCTACTACGAGAACTAAGATTTTTCAGCTTTTTCCTCCTTTTTACCGAAGAACAGAATCCCCAAATTCCTACGAGGTTCTAGCGTAGGCTAGGTCTTCCAATCAGGACCTTCAACACACCAACTCACTGGTTCTTTCATTGAAGATCTTTCGTGTACAACTCATGCACCAAATGTAGGATTTACTCCCATGTGTTCATTGGTTGTCTCCAGGATTTCACCTACCAGGACTTCGCATACCGGGATTTCGCGATGTATGAAGATGAGGGTTCATACCCTTCAGTGTCTTGAGTGTCGCAACACCGAAGCCCATATATCTACTAGTCTCATTTCAGGGTTTCGCAAGTCGGGAGTTCACGATATGCGAAGACAAGGGGTTTTCCCTTGGGTATCCGGGGTGCTGAAATGCCGAAATACCAAACTCTAGCCACGCTATACCATTTCGGGGTTTCTCACATCGGGATTTCGCGATATGCGAGGACGAGGGGCCTCGCGTCTAGGATATTCGGGAGCCGAAACTCTGAAGCTCATATATCCAGTAAACTGACTTTGGGGTTTCGCAAGTCGGGATTTCGTGATGTGCGATGACAAGAGGTCTCGCATCTGAGTTTCCCAGGAGCCGAAACTCCGAAGCTCATATATCCACTAAACTCACTTCGGGGTTTCACAAGTCAGGATTTCACGATGTGCGATGACAACAGGTCTCGCATCTGAGTTTCTCGGGAGCCGAAACTCCGAAGCTCATGTATCCACTAAACTCACATCGGGGTTTCGGAAGTCGGGATTTCACGATGTGCGATGAAAAGAGGTATCGCATCTGAGTTTCCCGGGAGCCAAAACTCCAAAACGCCAATACACACACACACACACACACACACACACACACACACACACACACACAATGCTAAGTTCCTTTCAGGGTCTCACAAGTCGAGATTTCGCAACTGACGAATACAAGGAACTGACCCTTAGGATTCTGGGTGCCAAAACACCGAAACATCAAGAATCTAATCACGCTACACTATTTCGGGGTTTTGCAAGTCGGGATTTCGGGACTGGCGAGTACAAGGGAACTGACCCTTGGGTTTCTTGGTTGCTGAAACACCGAAACATGAAGACTTATCCACGCTAGACCTTTTTGGAGTTTCATACTTCGGGATTTCACGATTGGCAAGTACAAGAGACTTGCCCTTAGATGTCCTGGGTGCCGAAACACCGAAACATCAAGACTCTTATCACGCTACACTATTATGGGGTTTTGTAAGTCAGGATTTTGGGACTGACGAGTACAAGGAAACTGACCCTTGGGTTTCCCGATTGTCGAAACACCGAAACACCAAGACTTATCCACGCTAGACCTTTTCGGGGTTTCATACTTCGGGATTTTGCGATTGGCTAGTACAAGAGACTTGCCCTTAGATATCCAGGGTGTCAAAACACCGAAACACCAAACTCTAAGGGAACCATTCTTACTGGTGCAAGGTCTCCAGACTTAGACCATAAAATCCTTCAATAGATCCTTGGGTAATTATCACCAGGCTTGGGGACATGACTAAAAGGCCTTCTTAATTTATCGAGCTATGAACTCTGTGACAGGGGCGAGGTAAGCTTAGATATTTACTTAAATGGTAGTCTTTTCAAGGAACTCACTCTGGCTCTGTAATAGTGAGGGAACCTTCCCAGAAGGAGGTGCCTTCGGGGAAATCCAACCAAGACATCGCGTGAGTTAAGTGCAGGGGACAATTCTCCTGAGGATGGACTCAAAATATGAACTTGTTCAGTATATACATAAACCGAATATGGTCATACAAGTATAAGCATGCATCCACCATTTCCGATCAAAACACCAGGCAGACATTTATATACAGAAACCATTTATGAGTGTACAACCATGAGCATGCATTCCAGGAATATTCAATTTAAAATACAGGACATAAACACTTATCAGAAAGCACCAGGTGCAATGCAACTGCTGAGAGGGGTGCTTGTTTCCACCCAACCGTAGGCTCAGTGACTCCCAATGGATTTACCACTAGCCACCCCCAAGCTAGACCACGATGCTTTGAGACTCGGTCTCTTACTTCCCGCTCGTCGAAAGTCCAGGACGAAGGTTACTCTCCTTCTCCTCTACTCATGACTCACTATATTTCTCAGAGTTCCTCGGGTTCCCCTTCCACGATTCGTNCGAGGTTGCATGTGGAACAAAATTCCCTATATGATGGTCAAGTCTGAGAGCTTCTATGAATGGGCGGTTTGCCCCATCCCCTCATTTACTCTTGAGGAGCCTCCCCACCTACCATCCAGGCGGGTAATTAATTTTGGGGTCTTAGAGTGAGCTTTGGTTTTTTCGAGCACGTACAAACTAGTATGGTTTGGTTCAGTGGAAGTTAACGCAACCACTCCCAGCCCCTTCCACCATCTCTCATCAGCCATTGTGGTCTCTTTTTAGCACATCCCCCTCTCAACAGTCATGCAACATATATTCATACATCATTTACATTCCTCGGACCTTTTATACTAAGGTCCGTTAATTCAAACATTCACAATCTTTGAGTTTGCCATAGTTCTTGGCCAGTATAGTTATTTTTACAGGCTGGGGGAAACAAGGTGTTACAGTTACGGAGAAACCATGGTTGAGGGCATCCATGTGGGTTGTGTATTGGGTGTCCTGCGAGGCCCGATAGACATCCAACAGTCGTCCCATGAGGACCTCTATGATTGGGGTTGAGCAGGTCATTCAGATCGGGTTCGTGAGGCTTATAGAAGGGATTGGAAGGCCTCTTGCAGAGTGAACATTACTGGAGCAGAGCATTCTAGGTGATCCAGGAGGATCTGGAACAAAAAAAATTTGATCATCTCAAATGCTAATGAAAATGACTTCATTGTGTAGAGCTCGACGAGAGCTTTACAATGACGCGTGAATCTCCTTAAAT
>JASDQU010105497.1:186117-197347 GCA_032191745.1 Picea mariana | reverse complement strand
AAGGATATACCCAAAAACAAAGATACAAAGACATAATCCCAACAACACACAAAGGATAGTCACGTCCATGAGATGGGATTCAACTCAACCACTCTTGATTGATGAGGGGAAGATCTTTCCTATTGAACCGCCTCTACGCACTCCATGCGGAGGAATTCCAACTGCACTCTATGCAGGAGACTCTCGATTCAATCAGTGGAATGAGCGAACTTAATCCCTCCTTTCTCCCAGGTTTCTAATCTTCCATGAGATCACGTATGCATCATATATAATGAAATCATAACAAGAAGCAAGCATACAACAGCCTAAGATTAACAATATACAGAGGATAACCACCGCCATGAAAATTGAATCAATCTCTCTTATTAATTCAATATTGTACATGGGGTCTTGTTCAAACTCTCTGTTCTTCTCTCCTGCTCTCCTCTCCTCTCCTATGCAAATGCTGATACTACTTTCTAATAATACAAGGGAGGGTGTCTATATTCGGTTTTCCCTCTCAAAAAGATAAATTGTCAAATCAAAACATAATGGTCTTATGTACCTGCACTAAATCTAACTTCTCTGCATTAAATCTAATAAGTGCCTCTGTTGTACCAGGACGAGAGATTATCTACTCGGGGTCCATTTCAATATACAAGTATGCCTAAATATGGAGGCTTTTATGTAAACGGCGACGCTCATCAAAATGGTCATAACCGTGATGCTGGCGTCACCCTGCGGTCTCTTTTCTTCCCATGCAAACTCGTATGACGAGGTGTGGATGCTCCTGCATCACACCTTCACAAGCACAGCCCATCGGTGCTAACCTCCCTCTCTGGGTCTCGGCAACAGGCCGGATCAGGAAGTCTCAGAGCCTGAAGCTAGTGCTGGACACTCTCTGGAAGAAACCTCTTCCAACAACATCCACCTCCCTCACTTAGAGAGAGGTCACACACAAGCTCAATCCACCACCTGCACTGGACAACCATTCACATGCAATCCATCTCTACATGACCACCACAGTCGACCGGGAATTCAGACTCAGACCTCTCAAAACAAGCTCAGCAATGGAAGTCAGGTCTCACGGTGTTAATTTTCTGGAAGTTCCTGAGAAGCAATTTCCGCAGGGAATTACACAAACCCTCTCTACCCCTCCCCCAGAATGTCATTTCCCATCCGCCCTACCCAGGATAGACTCATGCTCTGGTGTCGGGAATGCGTGACAGATAATCAACGCAAGGGTCAACGCAGGTTCGGACGGTTCAGAGGATGTACGAGGGTTTTTCTACAAGAGTCAGACTCCTTCCCTTCTGGCAGTCCGTGAGTCCCATGGAGGAGGAACCCCCAACATGGCTCATCGCGGATTTTTATTGCATGGTCAGGGTTGACACTTGTCGCCCATGCGACTGCATGTGTTCCGGCAACGTGCGTGCCTCCCACCATTTGGAAATCACATGTCCTTCCAAAAAGGACTTAGGTTAAAACATATAATGCACTTCTCTTTTGGAATAATATTAAAATATTATTCCCAAGGCTTAAGCCTTCTAGGCTCAACTCTTAGCCCCTTTTTCTCACCTCCAGCCCCTAATTCCTTGCGCACTCTGTGGATGCTCAGTCCCCCTTCACTCATTCATCGTGGTCGGTCTGCACCTGGCGGTGTTTATATTTTATTAATCATTCTGCATACATACAAGTACATCAACAGGCTCCTAGCCTTCAACACTTAGGCTCCCTGGCCTATCAAACACATAAGCCTACCAGTTATACAAAACTTGGCTCACCAACCTATAAAACATAATTACAATTCCTTTCAAAACATGGTTTACAACAGGGCTCGGCCTTGGGGACACTACAGATAGAGATCCTCTATTTGGGGAATGTGATTGGTGTTGAGGGAGTAAAGGTGCATCAAGAGAAGATCCAGACAATCTTATATTTTCCCACCCCCATATCACTCATAGATTTGAGAGGATTCTTTGGGATATGAAACTATTATAGGCGTTTTGTGAAAGGATTTTCACAATTTGTTGTGCCATTGACAAACCTCACTAAGAAGTGGGCGTTTCGATGGTCATAGGGCACACATGTAGCATTTGACATAATGAAGAGGGTGATGAGCACTTTCCTAGTATTAGAACTCCCATATTTCATGCAATCTTTTGTCTTGGAGTGTGACGCATCTAGTGAGGGGATAGAGGCAGTATTGATGTAGAATCGAACCTGATAGATTTAGAGAGTAGAAAGCTAAGAGAGCCAAAAAAGATCTATCCAATCTATGATAAGGAGATGTTTTCCACCATGCATGCATTGGCCAAGTTTAGATTGTACCTAGTAGGAGGATGCTTTGTGGTTAGGACTGACCACAACAACTTGAGATATTTCTTGGAGTAGCGGGACCAGAATGAGAGGCAATGGAAATGGGTGATTAAGGTGAAGGCATATGATTTTTACATTGAGTATGTAAAGGGGAAGAAGAACATAGTTGTTGATGCTTTATCCAGGAGACCTGCAACCTTCTCCATGACAGATATCTCAGTAGAAAGTGAGTTGATGGAGGGTAGTATTCAGGATGACAGGTATAGGGTAGTGGATGACATCATCTACTACAAAGATAAGATCTATCTTATCCCTAAGTCCAAACTCAAGGATAAGATTTTGAGGGAAGTACATGACGCACCACTGACAGAGCATCAGGGGTATCTGAAGACCTACATGAACGTGAGGGAGAGATTATCCTAGAAGGGTCTCAAGGAGGATGTACTTCGTCATGTGAGGGAGTGCATAACTTGCCAGCAGAACAAGTTATAATTTACACATCCTGTAGGATTGCTTCAACCATTTCCAATTCCAGAGCAGAAGTGTGATAATATTTCCATGGACTTGATTACAAGGTTGCCAAAGGTGCAGGGAAAGGACTGTATCTATGTGGTAGTGGAAAAATTGACTAAATATGCACACTTCTCTACCATTCCTTCAAAGTACAACACATCTCAGGTAGCAAATATATTCTTCAGGGAGGTATTCAAACTACATGGTCTTCCAAGGAACATAGTTAGTGACCGGGATAACATGTTTCTCAGCTCATTTTGGCAGGAGTTGTTCAGGTTGTCCGGGATAGAGTTGACACCTAGCACTAACTACCACCCTCATACAGACGAGCAAACTGAGATAGTAAACAAATGGATTGAGGGGTACATGAGGAACTATGTGTTAGGGTAGCAGCGGGCATGGAAAAATTGGTTGCATCGTGGGGATCATCATTACAATACCACTCATCACATGTCCATCAGGATGAGCCCATTCAAGGCATTGTATGGCTATAATGCCCCATCCTTTGGGGATTTAGCGTTTGGGGAGAGAAGAGCTCCCAAGGCCAAATATTGGTTGCAGGAAAGACATGACATCTTGAGAGTCCTGAAGGAGAATTTGTAGGCCACTCAAAATCAATAGAAGATGTATTCAGATAGGCATAGGGTGGGATGCAACTTTGAGTTTGGGGACCTAGTATTTATTGGGTTACAACCTTGCATACAATCGTCACTGAAGAAGAGTGGTGCAAAGAAGTTGAAGCCTCGCTTTTATGGACCCTACAGATTGATCACGAGAGTTGGGTAGTAAGATCCACAACACCTTCCACTATATGAGTAAGGGCAGTTGGTTCTAGCTCTCAAGAGGATTTTTCATTTCAGGGAGCGAAAGTTGAGAAACATAATCATTTGAGAGTACTTGGTCGTATGGAAAGGATTTCCTGTAGAAGATGGTACTTGGGAAGGAGAGAATATCTTACAACACCCTAATCTGGAGTTGTTTGAGGACAAGCAATCTTGGGAAGGGAGGACTCTAATGTCCCCTTCCAATTGATCATGACAGAGGATGAATTAATAGCCTATACGACACTTGCAGGCTATAGCCAACAAGGATAAGGGATTCAAGGAGGTTTATTTGGTGTCACTAGGTTAAAGGAAGGACAAATCATAAAGTGACATTAAATAAAAATAAATAATTATATTTAAATGAAATTGGAGGGAAAATAAAGTGAGGGTTTGATTTGGTCAAAAAAGGGAAAGATATAAAAGGCCCAAAGGAAGGATAAATAGAGGGGTAACCCCTCTCTTTAGCATTATGATTTGATCTATCATTTTGGAGTGCTCTTGGAGCCATTGTTTCGTCGGGGTTTAGAAAAACCCTTTCATTACTACAATTTAGTTTCAGTGGTGCAATATCCACCCTAGCTAGACAAGAGGGGAGTCCACCTAGGATTTCCATTAGAGATTCAATTTGAGGTTTATATTCAGTTGAAGGTTTTCACGGGAAGTTTGCAAAGATTTTTCAAAAGAGGTCAATCCATAATTTTACAGGTGTCACGAGGGTTACGGAGAAACCATGGTTGAGGGCATCCATGTGGGTTGTGTATTGGGTGTCCTGCGAGGCCCCGCTAGACATCCAACAGTCGTCCCATGAGGACCTCTATAATTGGGGTTGAGCAGGCCATTCAGATCGGGTTCATGAGGCTTATAGAAGGGATTGGAAGGCCTCTTGCATAGTGAACATTACTGGAGTAGATCATTTTAGGTGATCCAGGAGGATCTGGAACACTAAAAAATCGATCATCTCAAATGCTAATGAAAATGACTTCATTGTGTAGAGCTCGACGAGAGATTTACAACGGCGCGTGAATCTCCTTAAATGGACGTTGTATGAAGAAGTTATGATGTTCTGAATATTTTGACCAACATACAAAAAGTCAAATAGGGAAGGACACGTGGGAGGCCCACAGGCTTCCATGTGGCCATTTGTACATTGAATTGGATAAATCAGAGAATGACACGTGTCCTTCCATACAGTCGACGTGGAAGGATGATGTCAACATTCGTACGACAAATGGAAAGCTCATAAAGTGACACATGGACACGTGACGTCAGCATGATGATGTGGAAACATGAGGGGTTTCCATGTGTCACCCAAATTCGGTCGATTTGGCACCCACTTGGACCAGTAATCGACTACCACATGGAATTTGTATGGATGATGTGGCAACCCAATCAATAGGCTATATAGTACAAAACCAGTCAAGGTGTGCCAAGTGGCGTCCAGTTGGAAAGTGATGTGGCACACATGGACCAATCAGGTGATGCCATGTGGCACCTTCGAGAAATCCAATATGGCCTTATCCAAAAATTTGTTAGGCCAACAAAAATTGAACCTGTGACCTTTGGGTGAATATTCCAAGAATATTCCAACGCCTTAAACATAATCTCAAACCAATGTGCCAATGGTTATATTTGTTATAACGAACCAGAATAATGTTATTTAAGTTTAATTTAATGCTAATCTGGGAATATAGTGGAGTGGGTGGGGTTCCACCCCTCGAACTCCACCTATATAAACAAGCAGTTTGTCATTGCACGAACACATGATTTTTCATGCCAAGAAATCGATACTTGGTTTATTTTGACATGGATTTTTGTGCCAAGAGCGGGGTTTGCATCGATTTTCATGCCAATAATTTATGCTCATGAGATTTTGGGCTTTGGGACTCTTTGAGAGAAGTATAGAGTGTTTATACTCATTTTTCTCAGTTTTTCAAGAGGAATATGATGGTGATGTTGGTTATGTGCTAAAGTATTGTGTATGAAGATCTTATTATGATTTGTTGTGTATGAGAGCCATAGTCCCATTTAACATGCCAAAGGGGTCCTTTGGGAACCTATTTAGAACATAGTCAAATTTATACTCATTCTTCTCACATTTTTGAGAGGAATTCAATGGCAAAATTGAAGGGCGTCTTCAAATTTTCCATTGTAAGTCATCATTGTATCAAGCATTTGAGAATTAATTTTGCAGTCTCACTATTTGGAAGTGGACCCAGAGACATAGCCCCAAGATGGGTGAACTCCACTATCAAATTATGTAATGAGCCTTGTTCTTTGTTGTTTCAATTTCTCTTTATTTTGGCACTCATTATTTCTGCAAGTTATCTATTAGTCGATGAAGTTTTAGATAAATAAGTGTTTTCACATGATATTTTGCAAATAGTCATAATGATTTTAATTTCCTGAAGCTTATGGGATGTTTAGTATCTGCTTAAGAACTAATTTACATCTAAGGATTTTCGGATCAAGTTGGTATCCGTGTTGGTTTGACATATATTTGTAAGTGAATTCTTACAAACTCAATCTTGGTGAAGGATCGTTTGAAGAGTATATTCCTGAGATTGGTTCAAGGTGTGCATTTTGAAAGTAGAAATGGATTCAACAAAAGATAAGGATTCTTATGATCCAAATCCTTTCAGTACAGAAGAGGCATTTTTTTTCCACATTCATGGAAATTAAGGTCATCGTGGAAGAAATGTATGAAGATTGAAAGAAGGCCAAGGGAACTGGTGGTAAAAGAAAAGGAAAGTCTCATAAATTCGAGAAACAATCGAAGGGAAAAGAAGAAGAGAAGCCTACATGTTCTCATTGCAAGAAGAAAGTACATGAGGAGGCAATGTGTTGGAAGTTGCATCTAGAGAGGTTACCAAAGAAATTCAAGGACAAGGGTAAACAAAATGCCACAAACATAGTTCAGAATCTTGGATCATATTATAAAGTTACAACTATGGGCATTAAAGGTATATTTTATGTTGTTGCTAGTTCTAGTTCACATACTTCTTCTTCAAAGGCTAATGTAATCCCTGATGGAAGGAAAAGAAAAGAACGATTTCATTTACAGGTTATATCAAAGCACAACAAGATTGATACACTTGTTGATAGTGGATCACAAGTAAATCTTATTTCAGAGCAAGTTGTTCATAATTTGGGAATGGAAACTAGGCCTCATCTAAGATCGTATCCTTTGGGTTGGATTTGTGATAATTCTCAATTACATGTACTTAAGCAGTGTATTTTACGGTTTGAGATCACATCCAGTTTCATTGATGAGGTAGAGTTAGACATGGTTCCACTTGACATTTGCGGGATGGTTTTGGGAAGTCCATACTTGTATGACATGAAGACCATTTTCTACAAGGAATAGAACAAATATCATAATTTCAAGGATTGGATTGAGTTCAATATGAGAGCTCATTGGATGAAGACGAATTTGACAGTTGTCACTACAGGGCATGTGAAAATGCTAGTTAATGCTGGTATCCAGGATTCAAGTTTACAGCCTACGTTTGGAAGTAAAAAAGATCATTTGGTTGATTTTATTCTTGTTAAGAAGGGAAAATATGTTGATGGTTCATTCTCTTTCACATATGTATATTTAGTTTTGTTGTTCAGTTTATTACTAATCAGTGGAGTATGTTTAGTAGCTACAACAATGAATGGCATAGTTTGTGAATTTAAGGGAATGGTTAACTTGGTCAACAATGTTGTTTCAGTCTTCATTATTGTTGTGATGATTCATGTGCTCATTATCCAAGTAGAATGGATGGATGATACTAGACAAGTGAGGCGACAATACCCTCTCTTTGTTTCTGAATGAACCAGAATTTTGGAGATTATATAGGTTGCTTGGATGACCTATAATTGGATCTAGTGATTTTTGGGATTCAGAGTCAGTGTCGGTATCAAAGGAAGACAACTAAAATACTTCTATTCCATTACAGGGACGCAACTTGCAGTGAAATACTTATGGTTATCATTTTGGGAAAGCGGCCTAAAAAGGAATGTTAATGTTCATGTAAAATGTATTCTTTAGATATAAACATTGTAAAGATGTTATGTAAATGCCATGTTCATGTAAGATGTATTCCTTGTACAAATGCAAGTCAAATAGTACATATGTTTGTATAAACATGTTTGGGTTTTTCTTTCAGGGAAGCGAGTGAAGGAAATGAACAAGAAGTTCATTCAAAGACTCCAACAGATACATTAGGAAGTACAAGAATAGTGAATCCAAGATGGCTCATGGCATGACCAACACTAGATTGATCTAGTCCAAGATGAGTGAGACATAGGCTAGCACTCGACTTGGCTTCATGATTTATGAGATGGAATGTCTCCATGAGAGAAGGAAATGGGAATGAGTGTTGAGTTCATAGTTCAGATCTAGATATTATAGAGCTGTGGAAGAGTCAGTGAGAAGACTTATTTAATGAAGGAACCAGTGAGCCAGAACTAGAGCTAGAGCTATAGCCAGTAGCCATGATCTAGAGCCAGCGCTAGAGCCATAGCCATGAGGCATAGCTAGAGTTAGAGATGCTTCCAAGAGCCAGAGTTAGAGCCATGTTCCAGAGGAGCAGACATAAGTACAATGATCCAGATTGGTTTCCTTGATATTTTTTAGGATCAAGAAAAATATCTAAGAATGGAGTTTCTGAGACAGGGATTAGATCCAAGATAGAGATCCAAGATGGAAGTTCAAGATGGAGATTCAAGATGAAATTCCAAGGCAGGGATCAAGTCCAAGATGGATATTCAAGACAGAGTTCAGTTCCAGGATGAAGATCAATAGAAGTGCATTTCAACAAGGTGGAAGAGTGAAGAAGCTTTATCATCACTAAGTTGTTGAATAATCCATACTTTCAGAGGTCCAAAAGTTCTCCAGTGGGGAGGTGTGATCCAGGAGGATCTGAAATGCTCAAAAATTGATAATCTTAGATGCTAATGAAAATGACTTAATTGCATAGATCTCGACGAGAGCTTTCCAAGGACGTGTGAATTTCCTCAAACGAACACCATATGAAGAAGTTATGATGTTATGAATATTTTGACCAACAATCAAAAAGTCAAACACGAATCAATGAGTTGGAAGAATCAGAGAATGACACGTGTCATTCCATACAGTCAACATGGTAGGATCATATCAACATCTATACGACAAATGGCAAGCTCAAAAAGTGACACGTGGACAGGTGACATCAACATGACGTTAACATGCTGATGTGGAAGCACGGGGGGTTGCCACGTGTCACACAGATTCGACTGATTTGGCACCTAGTTGGACCAATAATCGATTGCCACGTGGCATCCATATGGATGATGTGGCAGCCCATTCAACAGGTCGTACAGTACGAAGCCAGTGAGAGTGTGCCAAATGGGGTCTAGTTGGAAAGTGACATGGCACACATGGACCAATGAGGTGGAGCCACGTGGCACCTTCGAGAAGGCCAATATGTCCTTATCCAAAAATTCGTTAAGCCAATGGGAATTGAACTTGTGACCTCTAGGGGAGTATTCCAAGAATATTCCAATGCCTTAACCATAAGCTCTGACTAATGTGCCAATGGTTATGTTTGTTATAACCAACCAAAATAATGTTATTTAAATTTAATTTAATGTTAATCCGAGAATATAGTGGAACGGGTGGGGTTTGAGCCCCCGACCTTTGCCTATATAAACACACATTTTTCCATTGCACGGAAACATGATTTCTCATGCCAAGAACTTGATATTGAGTTCATTTTGACATGGATTTTTGTGCCAAGAGAGGGCTTTGCATCGATTTGTGTGCCAAGAGTTTATGCTTATGAGATTTTTGGCTTTAGGACTCTTTGAGAGATACTCATTTTTCTTAGATTTCCAAGAGGAATATAATCATGATATCGGTTTTGTGCTAAATTATTGTGTGTGAAAATATTAGTACGATTTTTTATGTATGACAACCATAGTCTCATTTAACGTGTCAAAGGGGGTCTTTGGGCACTTCTTCAGAACATAGTTGAGTTTACACTCATTCTTCTCATAATTTCAAGAGGAATTCACCGGTAACCTCTATTTTTGGGTTTGAGCAGCATAATTGAAGGGCGTCTTCAAATTTTTCATTGTAAGTCATCATTGTATCAAGCATTTGAGCATTAATAGAGCGGTCTCACTATTTAGAAGCGGACCCATAGATGTATCCAAAGATGGGTGAACTCCGTTATCAAACTGTGTAATGAGCCTTGTTCTTTGATGTTTCTATTTCTCTCTATTTTTGCACTCATTATTTTCACAAGTTATCTATCAGTTCATGAAGTTTTGGTTAAATAAGCGTTTTCACATGATATTTTGCAAATAGTTATAACGATATTAATTTCTTGAATCTGCTCGGACGTTTAGTGTATGTTTAAGAACTAATTGACAACTAAGGATTTTCATATCAGTAGGGCTTGGAGATATTTGAAGCAGTGGACACCATAGATTGACATCATTCTAGGTTTTCTTTGTATTGTTTATGTTTATAGATTTTGCAGTTGCCTGGCAATAGTTAGACCTGTGTGTTTAGGAGTATTTTGCAGATGTTATTATAGCCTTTAGATATCTTTGTATTGTTGATATTTTGGGGGTTTCAAACCATAATAACATGCCATGGTTATTTGCTCTATTTTCTGTGTAATTGATGAATGCAATATGTTTGACAATATTCCTATATGAGCAAATTGTTTGTAAGAAGTTAAGAGCATATTTAATGCAAATTATTTGACACATTTACATAAGGAGAAATAACAATTTTTGGATAGTAAACATAATATCCCCACCTGGTCTAGTTGGGGACACTACAGTTGAAAAACTATTAACACTTAAAATATCATAGTTCCTGAAAAATGAATGTCTATTTACTTTCTACTCAAACAAGAATAAATCATACATGAGTTCCACATGGAAATACCACAAAATTATAATTCATTCATTACATCAGGGTATGGTTTCAATTCAAGACAAGTAAAATGAAAAAAATATCAACTACTCAACATTGAAAAGAAGATCTATTTGTTGTAGGAAAGTGTTCTCTATCACTAGATCTAGGATTCACTAGTGACTGGGTTGGAGTCTCACCAAAGACGATTGATAGATCACTATATAATTTCCCTAGATCAACATCTCATAACATGATATACAAAATAGAAAGGAGAAAGACATACCTTTTTAGTTGGTTGTTATAGATCCTCATAAGTAGTCTCGATCCAATAAATCTCTACCTCCAACTTCCTCTTTAGATTTGCACACAATCAAGCAACCAAACTTTTCTCCAATCCAATATATGCATTTCAATGAATAAATCAATCTAAATTGCTTCTTAAATTAAACAATCTGATACCAATTGCTCTATCTATATAGAATCATCATGTATAAGAACAATAACAAGGAAATGGAGGTAGGAAGACGATATATCTATATCTAAAATGATGAGAAATGTGTTACAACAAGTATGAGTACTCAATCCATTGTTGTGACATCCCCATCACCTGAATTTGGGTCCCTCCATCCATTATTTGTTTTCGTGACTTATTATTTAAAGATAGGGCAAATTCAAACCAATATATATTTTTAATATATTA
>JASDQU010105497.1:158386-169376 GCA_032191745.1 Picea mariana | reverse complement strand
AAAAAAAAAAAAAAATTGTAAAATCCACTCTCTGTTTTGGATATTCTTAAAATTACTACTTAATTCATCCTGTGCCTTTATTGTCATCATTTCCTACGATTTCATAAATTCTTCTTTCATTTCCTACGATTTCAT
Source organism: Picea mariana (assembly GCA_032191745.1). Lineage (NCBI taxonomy): Eukaryota > Viridiplantae > Streptophyta > Pinopsida > Pinales > Pinaceae > Picea > Picea mariana. The sequence continues at coordinate 169,241 of JASDQU010105497.1, read as the reverse complement.
AAATTCTACTTTCATAAATTCTACTTTCGATTTCAAATTATGAGAAAGTTGTTTGTAGTTAAGCGCCAATCTGAGCTTAAATTTAAATGACAAATTCAAAGAATTTCATGTTGAGTAGCAAAATTACAGAGTCAATTTTCAGAATCTTTAAAATGTTGAAGAAATTTCATGGTCATCAACAATTTTGGATAATATTGCTTTAATTCTTCAAAATTTACTAGTCTTTTTATTGGGATCAATTGTTTTAGATACTATGGTTTGAGTTTAAGAGGATATTGAATATATTTTAACATTGCATCCTTACATTACATATCAGGTGCATTGAGAGCTGCTCACTGAGGAATATTCATGTGGAAGTTATAAATTGCATTCTACATCCTACAATATAATAATAATTCTACATCCTACAATATAATAATAATTGTTTATCTTCTTTTTCAAACCTTTTGTCGAAAATCCTTGAGTACTTTCCCATTATTCATGAATAGTAAATCCTAATTAAGAGATCGAAGTCAAGAGAGTCTAACAACAATAACTTACCTACCCCATATGCCAATATGCCGTGAAGAATGTACCATATTTTTGGGAGTTCGAGGTGGAGAATATGGGAGATAAACTGAAGGAGAATTCATTTGAGGTGCAAATGGGGTAGATTCAAAAAAAAATTCACAAGTGGAGGGGATTCAAACTGATATTCTCCCAAAGGCAAGACAAAATCATCATGCTTTATAACATACGAAGCCAGTGTTTCTCTTTTATTTTTTCCAATAACTCTGCCGAGAAAAATCAGAGCTCTTTTATTTTTTCCCATAGCCCTGCCGAAAAAAATCAGAGCGGTTTAAGTGATGCCAGTAAATCCTTAACCAGACGTGTGGATGTTCCTGTGCAAGGGATCAAATTCGCACCTATGTAAGAGTCCTCATTTTTTTAATTATAAGGATAAAAATGGCACACATAAATTTTGTTTCCAGTAAGTGGAATGAACTATTTTTTCTATTCGTTTGGAAAAAACAAATCCTTTAGGGTTTCTAGTGAGTGGGTTTGTTTTTTGCTGTGGCTAAATTGGATACTCTCAATAGAATTCATTCCTAGGTTTTAGATGAGGTGGATGAAGATTTTGATACTCTTTTAAAGAATTTAGTCGATGGGATGTTTTTTCATTGCAGGTAGATCTAATGGTTATGGTGCAATTAGAGGATCAAAAATATGTTATACAAATAGATGGCAAGTGTTTGCAGTGCAGCTAGGTAAAATGGTCATGGTGCAACTAGAGGAGTACCAGGAAAATTCTCTGGTATTATGACTAAATGTGGAAATCTACATAATCAGAAAGATATGTTATACAAATAGATGGCAAGTGTGTCTAAAGACCAATATGAAGCAAACCCTGACATGCCCTCACATCCTCCTCGACCACCATTCAGGTGCAATTTTGCTAGTATAACAAAATTTTCATATGGGAACTTGGACTTTTGTTTTATTGAGAATGAATAAAATGTTGAAAACCCAATGGTTGGCAAGGCATGTGAGGAAAAAATCACTGCAGAAAATGAAGTTCTATTGAATTCAAGTTGGCCATCATGTTTCAGGCCTTTAGGCAAGGTTCATGTTGCAAATGTTAAAGGAATTACAAGCTATCAATGTTTCAATACAACCAAAGGTTCCAAGCCCGGTGGGTTAGCTCAAGTGGATGAGTGCCGTTGTTTGCTCGAATGAGGTTTTGGGGTCGAATTTTCGGCCAGGAGCATGTATAATTGCCTCACTTGATGTCTCCACCGGGTTAGGCCCGTAATCAACTTGAACGATTTACCTCATTTACCATCCACGGAATGTGAGAAAATACTCAAGAGTTTAATCAACTCGAACGATTTACCTCATTTACCATCCACGGAATGTGAGAAAATACTCAAGAGTTTCCCATGCTCTCGTTTACCATCAAAGTGCAAAATGTTGTTGAAAAAGTGGTCAAGTCACTACCAAGAAAGCCCAAATCCAATGAAACTCATTTTGATATTAAAAATACATCAAACAAGGAAGGTCGTATACGAATCCATAAAGAGTTTCTAAAATCCCTTCATGCATCAACATTTGAACTTGATAGTTGTGATAGTCTAGGCACTAAATAGTCATCTTTGTCCAATTTGTTTTTAGGGTTCTTCTTCTCAAATCCAAGGATATAAACACAAAAGTTCAAAGTTCAAATGAGGAAAGGCAACTTCCCACTATTGAAATGGGTAGCATGGAAGGATCATCTTTTCAGGTGGAACAAAAGGAAGTTGATGGATGCTAGTTTCCAATGTGGTTTGAAGGCTGTCAAATGAATAATGACACGGAGGAAGAGCTAAAAAAGAGAGCAAAGGAAGTTGAAGATTGAAGTGTGTTCTTCTTAAAAGAGATAGAATTTATAATCATGGCTTTTAATCAAATGTAATTTATGTGGACTTAATTTCCTATGTTCTTAATATTTTTCATCAAAATAATAAATAAAAGGTTGTGAACCATTAATTTAGTTAGTCATTAGTCATTAAAAAGAAGGAAGAACGCTTCAACGAGCATCCAGTAACTGAGAAAAGGAAGAAAGCTCCGACTCAGATAGAGGTGTTATCCCTTATCTCTTGAGTGTTGCTCAATCTCTGTCTCTGATATGCCATAAGCTCTCTTCATAATAGAGTTTCAAAAGTTTGGTCATTTATCAGACGTATCGTATAATGCATATGCCAGTGGCGCATATGCAGATGAGAAAGAGCAAATTTATGCGTTGTTGGCGAAGATTAGACCCATCTTTACAGTTAATCACGGCTGCTCACATGGTTCTAAAAGAAAGAGGATACAGAATACATTGATTTTAGTTTTAGTGATTTGAATTGAATCATAAGAAGAGTAGAAATAAATGTCAGATCCGTGCAGAACAAAATGATGGTTTTAATCCCACATGACGAAGAAAATCTTATTCCAAGATATTATTATTGAGAAAGTGACAACCTTTCATATGATTGGGCAGCGAGGATAGCATGAACGGAGGAATCAAGTTCCTTCCATTCTTCAGATTAATGAAGTTGAGATTGTTGCTGCTGAGCCTAACTATTTTTCTTAATGTTGTAGGCTTTTCTTAACAGAGCCACAGGCACATACCAGACCTGGTTTTAATCTGACGTGACAAAGAAAAACTTATTCCAAGACATCATTGGTGAGAATGTGACAACTAAACATATGACTGGCGGTGAGGATAGCATGAAAGGAAAAAATCAAGTTCCCTCCATTGTTCAGATAATAAGCTGAGATTGTTGTTGTTGAGCCCCAGTCTTTTTCTTAATTTATCACGCTCTCTTTAACAGAGCCACAGCCATATATCAGACCTCAACAGTCTTTATCTTTATTTATGAGGGCTCTTGTTAACAGAGCCACAGCCACATACCAAACCTAAGCAGTGTTTTTCCTTATTTTTCAGGGCTCTTATTAACAGAGCCACAACCACATACCAGATCGTCTTTGGCGTTGCGATGCAGTGTGCAAGAGGCGCGGGGATCGATACCCTGCATTTCCATGGAACAAGGTCTTAAGTCGATGGAACTTGTTTATCCAAGCCCTTTTATGTTTTTATTTTTTCTCAAATGAGCATGTCAAACGTTTCTGAACTCTAATGTTTGTTGTTAAATGTCTCCATGTGATTTCTTATGACAGGAGAGGAGTTGAATTCATTGATTTGAAGTACCGGGATTAAGGTTAATAAAAGTAGAATATGATTTCTTAGGACAAAACATCAGATTTCATTCATTAAGGTGATTAAGAATAGCATAGGATGCAACTAATAATTTTTGTTTCTTTGTAGAAATTCTGAGGTTCTATGAGACTGCCACCTAAGGTCTGTTTTTGACTTTAGTATGGCCCTAAGTTTCAACTGTATGGCTGTTTTCTTTTATGATTCATTTTATGATGAATCAGGAGTATTGTTGGATCTAGATTATCAATGACAATTTCCTCCATATTTTTAGGATGTCCCATTAAGTGTACCCAATAAAGCTCTACTATGTTCAACTAACTTTGGTACAAAAGTTTGGTCTTCTATATTTTGTTTGCACCAACAATATATTTCAATCTCCATTTAAAAGCCTACTTGCAACTTTGATGTCTCTATATTTCTATTCTACAATAGATAAATACAATGTACTTGACATTACATCAACCTCAATGTCCTCCCATTTATGTTCTACAATGTCCTTGACATATAAAAAAAAATTGAGAATAAAAGACATAACAAAATGCACCAAAAGTACATTGTGTTGCAACAATCTCAAGCATTGTCTAATCTGCACAATATAGTGCTCTCCATAATTAGTGAAAATGGTTTTAACATGAACCTTTGACCACAATATCCTATGACAAATTTAGTGGAATGTTATGCAAGTGCCACTTCCAAATGCTTAAACTCTTAATTTTATCTATGAAAACAAAGTAAGCATTGTATATTACAAATGAACTCATGACTGACAAAGATTGAGACCGACCATAAACATGGCCATCAACATATGCTTTTGCAATTGAATTTGTTCATTGCAGATGCTTTGAGGTGATGTAGATACTTTGAGGTATTGACCATATATGTGAAACAAAAGCCCTAACATTGAAGGACCAGAAGAACATGACATGGGAATTTAGGTACACTTTCTAAAATAATTTGGTGATATTCTTTGTTGATTGGGCAAAGTATTGGCTATTTTGAATGAAAAGTTGCATACATGTAAACAATTGTAACGTTGTGTGGACTAATCTTCTCAACTGTTCTTCGGACTGGAACCTAAGCCTGCACCGTTGCGTTCATAGAGCTGCTTGTTTTCTTTTCGTTGGTTCGCCACTGATCCATTTCCCATCCCATTGGATTGTAGTGTTTTTTTGGAAGATGGTAGTGTTGAATCTATTGTTTTCCCTGTCTGTTTAACTGTTTTATGATTGTACTGCTTTTATGGTATAAATTTGCACAAAATCACATTTTGATGATATGCCATAAGCTTTCTTCATATCAAAGTTTCAAAAGTTTGGTCATTATTTATCAGACATGTCGTATAATGTATATGCCGGTGGCGCATATTCAGATAAGAAGAACAAATTTATGCGTTGTTGGCGAAGATCAGACTCATCTTTACAGTTAATTACGGCTGCTTCCATGGTCCTAAAAGAAAGAGGATAAATAATACAGTGATTTTAGTTTTAGTGATTTGAATTGAATAATAAGAAGAGTAGAAATAAACGTAGATCCGTTTAAAATAAAATGGTGGTTTTAAACCCACATGACAAATAAAATCTTATTCCAAAATATTATTAGTAAGAAAGTGACAACCAATGATATGATTGGGTGGAGAGGATACCATGAACGGAGGAATTAAGTTCTCTCCATCATTCAGATCAATGAAGCTGACATTGTTGTTGCCGAGTTTTATTGTTTTTTATTAACAGAGTTCTATTTTCTTCATTTTTTTGTCATCGATTCGAAACTTGCAAGGACAAAAAATCCAGTCATGTTAAGGGTTGGTGTGGCTTAGGTCATGTTAATGGTTGGTCTGCGGGGACAAAAAATCCAACCATGTTAAAGGTTGGTGTGGCTTAGGTTATGTTAAGGGTTGGTTTGCGGGGACAAAAAATCCAACCATGTTAAAGATTGATGTGACTTAGACCATGTTAAGGGTTGGTTTGCGGGGACAAAAAATCCAACCATATTAAAGATTGGTGTGACTTAGACAGAGTGTAATACAAACAAAAACAAAAAAAAAAACTCATTTTTTTCTTTTTTTTTAAGCTTTTATTAACAAAACCTATTTTCAGACTTTTATTAACAGAGCCCCATTTTTTTCTTATTTTTTAGGTTTTTATTAACAAAGCCCCATTTTCTTCATTTTTGGCTTTTATTAATAGAGTCCTATTTTTTTCTTCATTTTCTTCTTATTTTTTAGGCTTTTATTAACAGAACCTATTTTCAGACTTTTTATTAACAGAGCCCCATTTTTTTCTTCATTTTTTTAGGCTTTTATTAACAGAGCCTATTTTCTTATTTTTTAGGTTTTTATTAACGGAGCCCCATTTTTTTCTTATATTTTAGGCTTCTATTAACAGAACCACAGGCACATATCGGACCTGGTTTTAATCCCACATGACAAAGAAAAACTTTTTCCAAGACATCATTAGTGAGAATGTGACAACTGAACATATGACTGGCGGTGAGGATAGCTGAGATTGTTGTTGTTGAGCCCACAGAGCCACAGCCACATACCAGACCGTCTTTGGCGTTGCGATGCAGTGGAGCTGTAGCGTGCAAGAGGCGTGGGGATCGATACCCTGCATTTCCATGGAACAAGGTCTTAAATCGATGGAACTTGTTTATCCAAGCGCTTTTACGTTTTTATTTTTTCTCAAATGATCATGTCAAACATTTCTGAACTCTAATGTGTGTTGTTAAATGTCAAACGTTTCCGAACTCTAATGTTTGTTGTTAAATGTCTCCATGTGATTTCTTATGAAAGGAGAGGAATCGAATTCATTAATTTGAAATCCCCAAATGCTTAACCATAAAGAAATGTGTATTTACTTGGCAACCCGAACACAGTTGTGCGGCAATAGATCTGGTCTGTTTTAATTTGTTTATGTTTCTGTCTCCCAAGGGTTAGGTATTCAAGGGTTCTATAGACAAGGGTTTGCCCTATGTTATAGCTCTCTGATATACGTGTGGGGTCCAACAGTAGTACTCGACCCAATATCTCAGGGAACTAACTAAGGAGGATAGATTGTACCCTTAGCCGTACTACCCGACTACCCAGGTACTAGAGAGTATCTTCCAGAGTGATGTTCTCTGTGACACTATAGAATTCCGGTGGCCTATAGGTTTATCTAAAGAGGGCTTCAGGAAATCTAGGCCGATCCGTACAAAGGTGTTGTCTGATGCGCTACCACTCGAAGGGGTACCAACAGGGGTTACAAGGGTGACCATCAGATGTGCGCTTAAGAACCACATGTATTTCCTGCGTGTATGAATCCCTCAACCACGGGTTTATGCGTGTAACGACAGATCTATGTGGCTTAAAGATGCTGGAATATGTCTCTACCTTGAAAAAAATTCCCACAATTTCTGCCAAGGAAAGTGCTCTGATACCACTTGCAAGATACCAAATATAATAAATATGTAGAACAAAAATAAAATGCTAGAAATGGCAGAATAACAGTAATATATCCAGCGTAATCTCCACAACAACACAAAAATGATATAAGAACAACAACAGAAATACCACTTTGATTCAGAAAGCAATGTTCACAGGCCTCTTCGAGGGGGCAACCTCCAATCGAGCAATGCTTTGTTACAATAATCTCCAAGCTAGGGTTTTCATACCCTCGACCCTTATTTATACTAAATATGTCTATCAAGAGAAGCATCTAGAGGAAGATCCTTCTAGAAGCGGAAGCTTCTATAAGGTCTTCTTACATCTGCCTTATTCTATTTTATTGAAAGGTCTTATTAATATTGACCTTTATTACATCCGAATATATTGATCTACCTATGTGCGGGTTAGGACCCTAACATGATGCTTCCAATGAGTCTCATATATATATATATAACAAAGAGGATTAGAAGGAAATAATAATAAGCTAAGATGGTTGCATTTAGTGTAATCATAATAAATGAAAAATATGGTTAGGTGCTTAACACATTGTGTGTTGGGAGATGCATCGATGCTAATTGATAAAATACAAAAGACCAAAGATAAAGGCATATGAACCCGCATATAGGCTCAATATTATTCAAATTCAACATTGAAATTTAGTTGAGGAATCATCTATTTGAGCTACAAAAGGGGTGCTTAAACAAAAATATCCAACAATTATAATCTCACCATAGAGATGATGTGTAGGAGTCATTTGTGTCATCTTAAAGAAGTTATAAAGCACACATTCTTTATGTTACAAATGTAATAGTCTTGATGGTGGTCGTGATGATGATGATGATGATTAATGACCACTGAGACCAATTGGTCTATCAGACCTTAAGAAGGTAAGAGATTACTTCAATTTCTTTAAAATTGTATTTCTATGCTAAAAAAGCATTGAGAGAAGCGTTCCATGATCACCATAGTTTTGATGACTTAGGAGGTTAGGAAGGTCGATAATGTGGAAGATATTTTAAATTGGGATCTAATATGGGTATGGGCAGGACAATCCAAAAGAATTTTTTTTTCATCATCTACCCGCTTAGTGTCACAAATGTGACATATTCCTTCATCCCATGGTGTTTTGGGAGTTGTCCAACACCCAGTTTCACTATGTAGCTCATGAGAGTTTGTTCTTATTTTAGCAATGTTGATTTTCTTCTTTCCACTTTTCAAAACGGAGAGGTAATTTTGATCTTCTAAATTAGGGTTGACCACCTCCTTGTAGTATATTAATTTCCTTTTATCCACTAATTCTTTATCACGCCACATATTCTCCTTAAATTTAGAAGTGATAATATTTGTAATATTATTGATATTCTGCATGATGGCTTCTTCTTGTATTCCCCAATGATTTAGCCAAGATTTGACATCTTTATGGCATGCCCGCTTGAGTTGTTGGTGGTTTTGGTTACAATTTGAAGCAATTTTGGGGAGCCTCTTGTCATCCATGTTGTTTATCTTGTTCTTGTACATTAGGTATCTAATCATAGAAATGCTCTTAATGGGGGAAAGGATTGCTTCTATGAGGAGGATAGGGTAGGGTGTATTTCCCTTAATTTTGAGATTATAAGTTATAAAATTCTTTTGGATATGTTCTATCTTTCTCCTTGATTCTCTATATATAATACAACCCCAAACTTAACATCCATATAAGATGATTGTGTTGGTTGTGGAGCCTTATCATCTTCCTGATTTAGAGGTCTTTTACTTTCAGCCATGTTTATATCCCATGAAGTATTTACACCCTAGAAATATGTACACTCTTCCACGTGGGGGAGTGCAGAGGGGGGGGGTACCCCCTCTGCGGGGTCCGGGGGGGCTATCCCCTCGGCTGGGGGGTCTGGGGGCAAGCGAGCCCCCAAAGAAAAAATTGCCTTGTAAAAGTATATTTTAATTTCATTGTAAATCTGGACCGTTCATTATAAGGTCACAGATCTAACGATAGAGATTATGTTAGGGTTTTCTTTTGCCCTAGAAGGAAACCCTCTTTTATGAGGGAAATGTATTGCGGATATGTATGTTGGCAAGTATTGTATTCTGAGAGAGTGTTACAGACCCACTACCATAATTTAAAAATTCTGGGAATTATCTCCCATACATGAGAAATCTCCATAACCTTTGCATTAGCGAAATGCCAACCCCCGATTCTATATCGGGATATCGCGACTCGAGAGTTCGCGATTAACGCGAACACAATTCACATACACAACAAAACCCCGATCCTCGATGGTCAACGGGTCAACACTTCCCTCTATCGGAGATTTCCCTATCGGGAAATCGGCACATGAAATGTCGTGATTCACTTACACGGTGAATCCCCGAACTCCGATATGCTTCCACCTGTACTCCACCAGCGATCGCGGTCCCACACGCCACGTCACTTCGGGATTTCGTGGATTGCGAATCCGCGATGCATGACTCTTTGATGTCGAGAACCCCGATTCTCTGAACGCCGAAACCCCGAAGTCCGATGCCACCTGTCCTCCACTCGGCTATCGGGAAATCACAATTTGAGAAATCGCGGTTCCTGGTGCACAAGGTCACAGACCTTGCCAAACCCCGAATCCTGACTCCTCAGGATCCTTCGCCACGTGTYCCTTCGATGATCGACGACTCTCGTTAATTCGAGAAATCGCCGGTCGTGATTTCAAAGAGTTTGAGACTCTTGCCTCCGAAAACGCCGAACGCCGAACCCCGATATCCGGGATCTGATGCCACGTATCCCTGACCCGATCAACGGCCTCGATTGTTTCAGGAAATTKTCGGTCGCGATTTCAAAGAGTTTGAACCCTTGTCTCCGGGAAACACCAAACCCCGAATCCCGATCCTCAGGGATCTCACGCCACGTGTCCCTATCCTGATCGACGGTTCAGTTCGATTCGGGGAATCGCGACTCGCGATTTCACGAGGTGTAGAACTCTCACCTTATCAATCCCCGTACGCCGAAACCCCGAAGTCCGATGGACATTGGTTCTCCACACCTGAACTCACGGGTTATCTCCCGTGCAACTCCTCCATGATCGGACGGTCCTCGGGATTTCGTGAAACTTCACCGGAGTCACTCGCCGTCGATTCTCTTCCACTTGAGAATCCTCTGACTTCTAAGCTTTCCTTTGGTTCGAAAACTCTCCCAGACCTGTTCCTGAGATGCTTACAAGGAACTGCCCCTCCTGAGCTTTTGTCCCTCTCTGACTCCTTCAAAGAATTCTCACGTTCTTCCGGTGCTCAACCTCCAACAGCTCTCAAAGCGTGAAGGTCGCCTGCGTTACTTTCATTAATCTAATGGTTATGAATGACTATGGTTCACTCCGATGAGACCTCATCCGTCAACTTATTTATCGCATAACACTACTATCATGGAACCTAAATAGGATCTTTCCTCCTCGTACAGGGTTAATAAGGCCTATGCGTTCGAATCCTTATTCTGGGTTCTGGGTGAACCTTTCCGAGGAGGGAATCTCTGTGACGAGATCCTTACCGGGTCATTCCCGGGAGCAGATAAAGGAAGACAACCTCCCGAGGACAGCTGGGCATGGTTAACTTCATTTTATTGACGAAATTCGTGCATGATATCCTTTGTAATAAGCATATATCGACCTATGCGTATCAAACACTACGCGGGTACTCGTATGTTGTAGTTCTTCACAATTTCACAAATTCTATGA